>VZQC01009358.1:2460866-2756553 GCA_009823505.1 Rhizomys pruinosus
ATATATTACTGATTTTTGTATGTTGATATCATATCCTGCTACTTTGCTAAAAGCCTTCATCAGCTAGAGTTTCTGGTAGAGTTTTTAGTGTACTATAGGATCATGTTGTTTTTTATACTTTCATACATTTACAAAATGCAGATTGAGTACCCATCCTCCACCTTCATTTCTCCCTCCCACCATCTATCCATCCACATTTTTAAATTCTATTTTATTGAACTTTTGCACATTTCATACATTTCTTAATAAAATTTAGAGCCATTCTCCTTTCCATGTCCCCACCCCTCCAGAGTTAGTGCATTCTGCCATACATATCTTGCATTTTTTTCTCAGTCTTTTAAAAAATAATGATGCAGAAGTTTACAGTTTTGTGCAAACGTTTACAGTTTTGGTCAGTTTTTTGAACAAGGCTTTCTTCTTCTTATTGTTCCCTTTAATTTTATATAGCTCCAAAGTATGCATGTGCATTCTTCACACATATATCAAAATTATGACTTCTGAAAATAAACTATAGTTTAAAAATGTGGTGGTTTGAATGATAGTGTCCCCCATAGGCTTTAAGTATTCAGACATTTTGTCTCCAGTTGGTGGCACTGTTCTTGGAGGTCTTAGAAGGTGTGACCGTGCTGGAGGAAGTACGTCACTAGGGGTGGGCTTAGTGAGTTTAACAAGCCTTGTGGTCTACAGTCCCTCTCTCTCTTGACTTCTTGTGCTCATTGTGAGATGCAAACCTTGGCTTGTTGCTCCAGCTCAGGCCACCATGCCTCCTGCCACAATGGACTCTGATTCCCTGAAACCGTCAAACGTAAGCTCAAATAAACTCTTCCTTTTATAAGTTCCCTTGGTAATAGTGGTTTTATCACAGCACCAGAAAAATGACTAATACACTTATTTGGTACCAGAGAGTGGGCTGTTGACTGTGAAGAAACTGACCATGTGGATATTTGGCGAAATGTGGAAGATTCTGGAACTTTGGGCTAGAAAAGCTGTTGACTACTTTAAGCAGAACTTAACTGGGCCATTCTAGTAAAAGCCTGGATGAAAGCATTTCTGAAAAAAATGTAGTTCCAGAGGAAAACAAAGACTTAGGCAACAATTGGGATCTTTTTTTTTTTTTATTTCTGTATGTGTATCAATGTACTGTCTGCATGCAGGTCTGTGCACCCATGTCGTGAAATGCTGCGGAGGTCAGAAGAGGGTCTCGGATTCCCCTGGAGCTGGAGTTCTCCTGGAATTGGAGTTTCTCGGTCACCATGTGGGTGCTGGGGATCGAACCCGGGTCCTCTGCAACAGCGGTCGGCACTCTTAACCGCTAGGCCATCTCTCCAGCCCCAACAATTGGGATCTTTTATCAAAGAGTCTGGCCATAGTTTACACACAGCCCAAATGCTTGCCTGATGCAAGCGTTACAGTGAAAAAGAGCAAATGGGGCAGAAAGAAATGCAGAATGTACACTTTGGATCTGGAAAGAACGCTAGGAAGATTAAAGGTGTGGCCAAGGCTTGTGAAAAAGAGTCTCCCTTTCATAAGATGATTAAAGTTATTAAGGAGAGGCCTAGATATTTACAAGTAAGCAATGGAGGAAGGGCATCCAGATTTACAAGATTTACAAGTAAACAACAGAAATAGTACCTTCAGGGCAAGACCACACCTCAGCTAATCCTCCAACTTTTGAAAGGAAAACACTGAAAGGGTTTTATGCTCCAAAAAGTCTAGGGCAGAGAAAAGTTGCAAATGTGATTGAAATAGGCCAGGGTCCATTCCAAACTTGCAGCCAAACTCAGCAGATTCATTCATATGGTGCTGGCTTTAGAGGCATGAAGTTTGCAAGAGTGAAGAGGTCATCAGCTCTTCCACCACGGTTTCAGAGAGCCACCAAGGTCAGGCAAAGTGCAGCAGGGGCATCCCTGAAAAAAGAAGGCCCTGATAGGCCATTTCTTGAAGCTGTGAATGTGAAGCCTCATTGGCAGCAGAGACCCCAAGAAGACATTTGAGATGCCAGAGCTGTGAGATATTTGCCAAGGAGAGCTGTATTCAGGGAGTGGTACCAGCCTAAGGAAGAGATCCATGTTGCATGCAATCCTGGAAGAGCTGAGCTATCTCAGCCCTTTGGAAGTAAAGTCCCAGAAGTCCCACATGGAGCTACTGGACTTGGTGTTTGACCTGCCAGTTTTTGGTCTTGTTTTGGTCCAGTATTTCCTCAGTATGCCTCTATTTTTCCCTTTTGGAATGAGAATGTGTATTCAGTTCCACTGTATGTTGGGAGTATGTAATTTGCCTTTTGATTTTACAGGACCTTACAGTTAAGAGATTGGCCTGTGTCTCAGAAGAGATTTTGGACTATAGACTTTTGAATAGAATTGAGACTGGTAAAGACTATGGGGACTTTTAAGGTTGGACTAAGTGCATTTTGCATTTTATATGGTTAGGAACCTATGGGGGCCAGGGACTGTGCTCATTGTGAGATGTGAACTTTGGCATTCTGCTCCAACCCAGGCCACCGTGCCTTCTGCCACAATGGACTCTGATTCCCTGGAACTGTCAAATGTAAGCTCAAATAAACTCTTCCTTTTATAAGTTCCCTTGGTCATGGTGGTTTTATCACAGCAACAGAAAAGTGACTTCTATTGGGCTAGAAAAATCATTGAATGCCTAAAGATTGTTGCTGTGGAAATTGGAACAGTTTTGCTGAAAGAGTTATAGATGATGTAGGCCTGGCTTGTGAAGTTTCTAGTTTCAAAGGGAAGCAGAGATCATCAGGACTGTATAATATGTGGGTTCTGGTCACCAGGGGCTGAAGAATCAGCTGTAAGTAACAAGAGACCAGCACCTGAAGTGAAAACTTTGCTTTACTGGGACAATTAATGGTGGTTAGCTGGGGCTGAAAAATCAGCTATAAGTAACAAGAGACCTGTGATGAAATCTTCTTGGAAGAATTTCTTCAGGATCAGCACACAGAAGCTATGTTCCAGAAGGGGCCTGAGCCTCCATGTCAAGCCAGAAGCGGGATTTTGTAACATGTAAGAGACTCCTATATGGTTCCTGTGTTGAAAGCATGAAGGGGTCACAGAGAGCAGCTGAAGCCTGGCACCATGAGAGACCAGGAAAGGCCACTGGTCAGAGTGTGACCTTGGTTGCAGTGAAGACCCCAGGATTCTAGGGTTCAGGAAGAGAAGCTGAGGTTTTGCATGAGGAGAGGTCAGAAGTAACCTCAGTTTCAGTGGTGACCCCAGCTTTTTAGAGATGCCGGGACCGTGGGATGACCACCAAGAGCAGCAACAGGTATGGAATGGAGTCAGCCTGGACCTGTGAGATGAGCTGTGTGTGCCACAGATGACAGAGTCAGATAAGGAGAGCTGCCGAGACCCTTCGGAGCCCAGGAGATTGTGAGTGAGTCCCAGGTGTCCAGCCTTGAGCTACTTGCTGGACTTAGGTTTTGTTTGAGAGTGCCTGATTCTTCCCTTTGAAATAAGACAGTACTTGTTTTGGATTTTACAGCAGCCCACAGTTAAGAGACTTTTAATAGACTGTGAACTTTTAAGTGTTTGGACATTTTAAGGACTGTGGGGCTTTTAAGGTTGTACTGTTTTAGGTTGCAATTAATGTTAACATCATACTTTGGGGATAAGAACTGGAAAGGTGGTGGTTTAATAGTGATGTCTTTTGTGTGTCAAGTTGACTAGTGGTCAGTTATGCTGGATAGCTTTAATGTCAACTTGACATACCTAGGTTGAGGAAGCTTCAATTGGGGAATTGTCTCCATTGGATTGGCCTGTGGCCACATCTGTGGAGTATTGTCTTGATTGTCGAGCAATGTGGGAGGGCCCAGGCCACTATGGGTGGTGCCACCCTGGGCAGGTTGTTGTGTACCATATAAGAGGGCAGGCAGGGCATGGGCTGGGAGATCAAGCCAGTAAATAGCATTCCTCCATGGCCTGTGCTTCAGCTCCTGCCTCCAGGTTCCTGCCCTGAGTTCCTGCCTTGGGCTCCCTAAGTGATGAACTGTGACCCAGGAGATGTAAACTGAATAAACCCTTTCCTCCCCAAGTTGGTGTCAGTCAGAGTGTTTTGTCATAGCAATGGAAGACAAACTAGAACAAAGCCCAAAACATGTTGAGGGCTTCACATTTTAACAGTAGAGTTGCATGCAAGTAAAAAGAATTATTACTTTACACTCCTAAATTAAATAGCAGGTCCTTCTATCTACTGGTGTATTCTTCAATCTCATTCTTTAGGGGTTTAAAATTTTCATTGTAGAGCTCTTTAGTGTGTTTGGACAAGTTTGTTCTTAGATATTTTTTGAGGCTATTATGAATGGGAAGATCTCCTTCTATTCTTTCTCCAATTGCTTGTTATTGGTATCAAGAAAGGCTACTGATTTTTCTAGGTTAATTTTGTATCTTGCCACTTTACTGAAACTAGTAATCATTTCTAGAAGTTTTCTGGTGGAGTTTTTAGCATCCTTTAGGTAAAGTATCATGCCATCTGCAAAAAGGGATAGTTTGAACTCCTGTTTTCCAATTAGTACTCCATTAATTTGCTTTCTTGTCCTATTGCTCTATCAAGCATTTCAAACACTGTATTGAAAAGGAGTGGAGATAGGTAGGCAGCCTTGTGGGGTTCCTGCCTTTAAGAGGAATGCTTCTAACTTTTTACCAATTTAAAATGATGTTAGCTGTGGGTTTGTGGTGTATGGCTTTAATTATGTTGAGGAATGATCCCTCCAGTCCAATTTCCTCTAGGACTTGAAACATGAGGGCATGTTGGATTTTGTCAAAGGTCTTTTTCACATCAATAGAGATGACAATGTATTTTTTCTTTCAGTCTGTTTATGTGCTTTATGACATTTATTGATTTCCATATGTTAAACCATCCCTGCATCTCTGGAATAAATCCAACTTGGTCATGATGGATGACCTTTTTGATGTGTGCCTGTATGTGGTTTGCAAGTATTTTGTTGAGAATTTTTGCATCTATGTTCATTAATTAAATGAGTCTATAGTTTTCTTTTTTGGTTGTATCTTTACTTAGTTTTGGTATCAGAATGATTCTGGCTTCACACAAGGAATTGGAGAAATTTCTCTCTTTTTCTATCATTTTGAGTAATTTGAGTAATAATGGTTGTAAGTCCTTTTTAAGTGTTTTATATAATTCTGCCCTAAATCTATCTGGTCCTAGGCTCTTTTTTTTAGTTGTGAGGTTTGAGTTTTTGTTTTAATTTCCTCATATGTTATGGGTCTGTTTAAGCTGTCAGTCTCTTCTTGGTTAAACTTTGGTGAATGCCATGATTTCAGATATTCATCCATTTCTCTTAGGTTTTCAATTTTAGTAAAGTATGGGTTTTTAAAATATTCTCATATGATTGTCTGGATCTTTTCATTATCTGTTGTGACGCTTCCCTTTCCATCTTGAATTTTATTGATTTAGAGTTGCTCTTTCTTTCTTTTGGTTAACTGAGCTAGAGGTCTATCTATCTTGTTTATCCTTTCAAAGAACCAGCTCTTGAATTCATTTATTTATTTTTTTTTGTATTGTTTCCTTTGTTTCTATTTCATTTATCTCCACTCTGATTTTTGGTATTTCGTCTTTTCTGTTGGGTTTAGGATTCATTTGTTGTTGTCTCTCAAATCTTTTTATTTCCAGTGTTAGGTCATTTATGCTCTTTCTGTTTTTCAATGTAGGCATTTAGGGCTCTATGTTTACCTCTTAGGACTGCTTTTAAAGTGTCCCATAGGTTTGGTTGTGTTATACTGTCTTTCTAGTTTAGTTCCAGGAATACTTTTATTTCTTGGTCAAAGGAGTAAAGCATAACACAGGCTGCTGTGCCTGGTGGATCAAAATAGGTTGTGCCAGCACTGGAGTCTTCAAACATTACTAGTGGTCTGTGTTCTAGTAACAGTGAGAAGTCCTTGGTGTCATACAGTGGTAAATACACACTGGAAGGAAAGTTGATTGACAGGGAAGCAGCAATTACAGGAGGGCCCCATAATAGAAATCAGAAGCACAATCAAGAAACCTTACAGGTGGATGATACCACAGCTTCATTTTATAATCATTCAGCATTCCACAGAGTCAATTTCTACCCCAAAAGGAACTGCTGCCACTGTAACTGGAAACTGCAGAATACTTAATATTTACTATCTACTCTGTAGGTGAATATATATATATATATATATATATATATATATACTAAAGAGAGAAAGAGAGAGAGAGGAGACCACAAGGCTTGTTAAACTCACTAAGTCTGCCCCCAGTGACATACTTCCTCCAGCACGGCCACACCTTCTAAGACCTCCAAGAACAGTGCCACCGACTGAAGACAAAATGTCTGAATACTTAAAGCCTATGGGGGACACTATCATTCAAACCACCACAAGTGGGAAGCACATCAAAAGGAAACATTCATTTTGTAACTGCAGGAGCAGTTGCTGTTATTATGTTAGATTATTACCACAACAGCTATGGGTGTGCTGTGTATGCCAGGGTAGGTTATTTGGAGATGGATTCTTTAAACCCTGATCAGTCTCTTGAAATTCACTGTGTTTGGTATTGTAGGCTTTATTTATTTACTTATTTATGGTAAATTTTTAAATTTGAATTTTTGTGTATTTCATACATAACTTCTCAATCAGCCTTAATTGCCTTTATACCCCTTTCTCCACTTGCACTCCCCTCAATCACACCCATTTCTGGAATTCTTACAGTCTGTTATTTGTGTAATTGTGAGAATGAAACTTTGTGTGTGGCTTGAAGCAACAACTTGTAAGACCTGTCCAGGAAGATCTACTGTTATCTGATATCTCTGTGGGCATTCAGTTGCTCTGTGAGTTATCTGTAGCAGGAAGGGTATTACAATGTTTCTTGCTTCGCTAAATCTCTGAAAAGTTCGAAGACAGGATGGCCCCATCCCTTGAGGCACTGAGCAAAATATTGCACCTCTAGTTACCTGTTGCACAAACCAAAGCTCTGCAGCACATCCCCCCCCATTAGAGCGAGGTGGCTCACCCCTTGAGATATTGAGGAAAATGTCACACCTCTAGCTACCTGTTGCACAAACCAGAGCTGTGCAGCCCCCCCCATTAGAGCCAAGGTGGCTCACCCCTCCCTTCCACCTGCCCTCCATTTCCTTGCACAGAGCACAGTAGCCTTCAATATATAGACCTCACTGACAGAAAATAAATGGAATTACTAACTTCCTGGCTCTCCAAATGTTTGAGTCTGCTCATTTTTCTATGGGCGATTTCCTGTGTTTTTTTCCCTCCTCCCTTCTTGTGAAAGTGAAGCAAAGCCTAGAGACTGTCGGCCTGCAGGCAGAAGACAAGTCCTGGAACTGAGCCAAGAAGGGAAGAATAGAGTGTGGAATGCAATCACATGTGACTCAAAGACATTGAACGGCAACATGTCATGGCTTGCTGTACCAAAATAATCTCCCTGGCCATTCCTCAGAGCAAGTTTGCCCATTGAGCACTGAGTCCCTTGCTTTAAGAAGGTCAGTTCTTCCTCACTCAACAGTAATCAGATGCCAACATTTCTTCAATTAAGATTTGGGTCTACTGCCCATTTCCCCAGTTCTGTGTTGTTTTGCCTGGTTGACATTGCATGTCTCATGCTGATATCAGTGCTATAGGTTCATATGAGCAGGGTCCCAGGAGCTTGTACGATGTTATTTCAATATGGTCTTGAACCACCTGTTTGGCTCTTACAATCTTTCTGTCTTGTCTTCTACAACGTTCCCTGATCATTGGGTAAGTGAAGCTTAATATAGGAGACCTGTCCATGAACCTACACTCTATAAACTTCTAATTTCTACAATTTGGCTATTCATGACCTTTTGAATTCCTGGCCCCCTGTTGCATGAGGGAGCTTCCTTAATGAGAAATAAGAGGTTAATTAGTGTCCTCGTGGTGCCTGGTTCCATGTTGCATGAGACTTAGGTGTAGAAATTGCATGGTAGATGTGCTACTTAGGCTTTGGAAATCCACAGTGTCTGTGCATGTCCAGTTGTGGGACTCTGTAATAGTATTCATGTGGTGCAAAGGAAGTCTTTGATGAGTGGTGTCTGGGATTTTCATCTGTAGATATAAGGATACCAATTTTGCACTTAGTAAGAAGTTTATATTAGCCCAGAGATGTAACAATCTTGGGAAGTTCTGTAAGATCTATGACCTCTCCAGCCATGTTGAAGGGTCATATCAATAATGTGCCATTTGTGGCTTATTGCCATAAAGATTTCTGTCCCAGATTGGGAGAGAAATTTTGGAGGCATCATCAAAGGCCAAATTATTCAACATGGAGCCAAAAATTGTTGCAAAGGAAATTGTTTTAGGTTGGAATCAAAGTTCAATCTGAGAATTTGGTCAAAAAAAGAAAGGAAAGCAGAGTAAATGTGTTTCAGGCTAAAGCACAGACTAAGTGGAACCCTTAGGATCTGTTTAGCCAAGTAATGACTTAGACAAGCAAGATTCAGAAGTCAACACTGGGCTGTGGGACTATCAACCAGGAATCTATACTGCTAGTAAACCAGGACACAGGTGGATAATTTCGCCACTGGAAGGAATGTTCTGGGACACATGGGGACATGGTCCTGGTCAGAAAGCCTAGTTTTCCCTAGAATGTGAGGAAGCCACCTCACCCAAGGAACTCAGTTGATGTGAAACTGATAGGATTTTTGTGCCATGAAGATGCTGGACCATTTCTGACTTGGGCACACAGGCTGAAAAGAACACCACTGATACCAGTCATACCAGCCAAGATTTATGAGGAGACTCTACTAAAAGCACTGTTCCAAGTGCTTCCCATGCTCACAGCAAGTCTGTAAATAGGAGTGATTTCATTGCATTTTTCAAAAAGAGAAACCAGCCAGGCATGGTGGCACATGCCTTTAATCCTAGCACTTGGGGGGGGCAAAAGCAGGCAAATCTTTGTGGGTTCAAGGCCAGCCTGGTCTACAGAGTGAGTTCCAGGACAGCTGGGGCTACAGGAAGACCCTGTCTAGAAGAGAGAGAGAGAGAGAGAGAGAGAGAGAGAGAGAGAGAGAGAGAGAAACCAGAGGTTATTAGTTCACTTACAGCTTTTCCACTGGTAAGTGCCAGAGCCCAGATTCTAAACAAGGTCATGATCCAATAATGTCTCAATAGCACTGTCAGCAGGGAATCAAGACATTAACACATGTTTTTGGGGAGCCACTTCATAGCTAAACCATAATTATGTTTGGATGTATATCACCTCCCATAATGTCTAATATGTGATGCTCGATGTGATACCTTCTATATAATATGAATCCAATGATTATATTGATAGTATTTGCAATTTTATTATTAAAATTGGGTTAAGGTGGTCATTATAAACTCAAGATAATTAATACATCTTTGCCAAGTACACATTTAAAGAAATTAATTTTGGAAATTGTACTTACCTAGGAATGGAAGAGTTGGAGAAACATGGGAGTGTTTGATAAGCCATATTTCAACTGTATAACAGACATGTGAACACACATACAGACACACTACACACACACACACACACACACATACCACATGTCAAACACATGTCAAGGGGGCTCCTGGAAGAATTAATCATATCTGATAGCTGGTTATTTCACTACAGCACTCTGAATGTCCCCACAGGGACACAAGTGCAAGAGTGACTAGAAATTCGAGCCCTCATATTTTTTTTTGAATTTTTAATTGATGTTTTGTGTATTTCATACATAATTTCTCAATTCAGTTCAGGCATATTCCCCTATCCCTTCACCCCACCCCACCCCACCCCAGCCCAGACCATGCAGTCTGCCATAACTATCCTGTATCTTTCTCTCAGTCTTTTTTGTATGCTTAGAAATTCACATTTTCCTCCATTAATTTTATATTACTCTAAAATACAGATACATAGTCTTCACCCATGTACAGTAATTACAGAGTTTGAGAATAATTGGTGGGTGGATTCTAGAGCCCATTGAGAGATACACATTTGTGCTGGATAGCATTAGTGCCAACTTGACACACCTGGGTTAAGGGAGCCTCAATTGTGGAATTGGCTCCATTGGATTGGCCTGTGGCCACATCTGTGGAGTATTGTCTTGATGGTCAAGCAGTGTGGGAGGGCCCAGCCCACAATGAGTGGTGCCACCCTGGGCAGGTTGTTGTGTACCATGTAAGAAGGCAGGCTGGTCATGAGCCAGGGGAGCAAGTCAGTGAATAGCATTTCTACACGGCCTGTGCTTCAGCTCCTGCTTCCAGGTTCCTGCCCTGAGTTCCTACCTTGGGCTCCATAAGTGATGAACTATGACCCAGAAGATATAAGCTAAATAAATCCTTTCCTCCCCAAGTTGGTGTCAGTCATAGTGTTTTGTCACAGCAATAGAAGACAAACTAGAACAGCATTATACTAACATGGTTGCCTTCAGATAGACAAAAATATACCAATAATGTCATTCAACTTGCCTTTCATCTGGGAGATTTGGTACTAGCATCCACAAATGAGGGAAACCATTCTCCGTTTATCTTTCTGGGACTGTTTTACTTCACTCGGCATAATGGCTTTGAGCTCCATCCATTTCCCTGCAAAATTCATAATGCCATCTTTCTTTACTGCCGAATAGTACTCCATTATGTAGATGTACCACATTTTTGTCATCTACTCATCTGTTGAGGACATTTGGGTTGGTTCCAGCTCTTTGCTATTGTGAAGAGAGCTGCAATAAACATGGTCATGCATGTATCTTTGTAGTAGGATGAGTCTTTGGGATATATACCCAGGAGAGGTATGACTAGGTCAGTTGCCGAGTCTTTTAAGGGTTCTCCACACTGCTTTCCATAGTGGTTGTACAAGTCTGCATTCCCACCAGCAGTGGATATGTTCCCTTTTCCCCACAACCTCTCCAACATCTGTTGTCTTTTGTTTTCTTGATCATAGCTAGTTGTATTGGAGTGAGATAATATCTGAGAGTGGTTTTAATTTGCATTTCCTTAATTATTAATGATGTTGAACACATTTTAAGATGTTTCTGAGCCATCTTTACTTCCTTACTGGTGAAGTCTCTTTTCAATTCTTCACTCCATCTCTTGAGTAAGTCATTTGTCTTTTTACTTCTTTGATTTTTGAGTAGTTTATATATTCTTGATGTCAATGCTCTGTCAGATGTATCACTGGTAAAGATTTCCTCCAAATCTGTGGGTTTTCTCTTCACCTCCTTGATTGTTTCTTTCACTGTACAGAAGCTTTTGAGTTTTATCAGGTTCCATTTGTTGATTGTTGACCTTACTTCCTGTGCAGCTGCTTTCTGATTTAAAAAGTCTTTTCCTACACCTATGTCTTGTAGGTTGTTGACAACTTTTTCTTCTATCAGCTTCAGGGTTTTGGCCTTCACATTGAGATCTTTGATCAACTTGGTGTTCATTTTTGTACAGGGTGAGAGGTAAGGGTTTAATTTTGTTCTTCTGCAAATGGTGAATCCAATTTTGCCAGCACCATTTGCTGAAGATGCTATCCTTCCTCCACTGAGAGTTTTTTGCCCCTTTGTCAAATATGAGGTGGCTGAAGTTGTATGAGTTCAAGTTTCAATCTTCAATTTTGTTCCATTGGTCAACAGGTCTGTTTTTGTGCCAGTACCAGGCTGTCTTTATGACTATGACCCTCTAATATAGTTTGAAGTCTGGTAGGGCAATCCCCCCTGTATTGCATTTTTCACTCAGGGTTGCCTTAGCTATTCAGGGTTTTTTGTTTTTCCACATGAATTTAAGGATTTTTTTTCCAAGTCTGTGAAGAAGTTCATAGGGATTTCGGGTAAAAATGGACATTTTTACTGTTAATTTTTCTAATCCATGAGCATGGGAGGTATTTCCATTTTTGATGTACTTTTCTATCTCTTTCTTTAGAGGTTTAAAATTTTTGTTGTAGAGGTGCTTGGTATCTTTGGTTAGGTTTGTTCCCCGGTATCTTATTATTTTTGAGGCTATTGTGAGTGGGAAGGTCTTCTTATGTTCCTTCTCCACTTGTTTATTGTTGGTGTAAAGAAATGCTACTAATTTTGCTAGGTTAATTTTGTAGCCTGACACTTTACTAAAACTCCTCATTTCTAGAAGTTTTCTGGTGGAGTTTTTAGCATCACTTAGGTAAACTATCATATCATCTGCAAAAAGGGATATTTTAAGTTCTTCTTTTCCATTAGTACTCCTTTAATTTCCTTCTCTTCTCTTATTGCCTTAGCTAGTGTTTCAAGCACTATGTTGAAGAGGAGTGGTGATAGGGGCAGCCTTGCTCTTTTCCTACCTTTAAGGGAAATGGTTCCAATTTTTCTCCATTTAGGATAATGTTGGCAGTGGGTTTGCTATATATGGCTTTGATCATGTTGAGGAATGTTCCTTTCAGTCCTATTCTCTTTAGGACTTTAAACATGAAGGGATATGCTGGATCTTGTCAAAGGCTTTTTCTGCATCAATTGAGATGATTGTGTTTTTTTTTTCTTTTTCAGTCCTTTTATGTGTTTTATGATGTTTACTGATTTACGTGTGTTGAAGCATCCCTGCATCTCTGGTATGAATCCAACTTGATCATGATGGATGATTTTTTTAATGTGGGTCTGTATGCAATTTGCAAGTATTTTGTTGAGAAGTTTTGCATCTATGTTCATTAGTGAGATGGGTCTATAGCTTTCTCTTTTGCTTGCATCTTTGCCTGGTTTTGGTAGCAGAGTGATGCTGGCTTCATAGAAGGAGTTTGGGAGAATTCCCTCTGTTTGTATCCTTCTAAACAGTTTGAGTAACAACGGGTGTAGGACCTCTTTAAATGTTTTATAGAATTCTGCCATGAAACCATCTGGACCAGGGCTTTTTTTAGTTGGGAGGTTTTTAATTATATCTTCAATTTCCTCAAATATTATGGGTCTGTTTAAATTGTCAATCTCAAAAAAAATAGTCAATCTCTTCTTGGTTGAGCTTTGTTGGTTCCCAGGATTTCAGATATTCATCCATTTCTCTTAGGTTTTCAAATTTAATGGCGTATAGATTTTTGAAATATTCCCATATGATTGACTGGATCTTTTATTTGTCTATTGTGATGTTTCCCCTTTCATCACAAATACTATTGATTTGGCGTTGCTCTATCTTTTTTTTTCTTTTCTTTTCTTTTTTGGTTAACTGAGCTAGAGGTCTGTCTATTTTGTTTATTTTTTCAAAGAACCAGCTTTTGGATTCATTGATTTTATGTATTGTTTTCTTTATTTCTATTTCATTCTTTATTTCTTCCCTGACCCATTCATTGTTCAGGATTGTGTTTTTAGTCTCTATGTGTCCTTGTAGATAGTTGGACTTATTCTGGTGTTCATATTGAGCTTTATTGCACTGTGGTCTGATAGAATGCATGGAAAAATTTATATTCTTTTGTATTTGTTGAGGTTCCTTTTGTGCCCCAGTATGTGGTTGATTTTGGAGAATGTTCACTGAGGTGCTGAGTAGAAAGTATATTCTCTGGCATTAGGGTGGAATATTCTGTAGATGTCTGTGAGGTTCATTTGGTGTATTGTATTGTTCAGTTCTGATGTCTCTCTGTTTATTTTTTGTCCTGTTGATCTATCCAAGCAGCTCAGTGGGGTGTTGAAGTCTCCCATTATTAATGTGTTAGGATTAATCTGTGTCTTGAGGTCCTGCAGAGTTGTGTTTATAAAGTTAGGTGCACCAGAGTTTGGTGCATAGTCATTTAGGATTGTGAAGTCTTCATGGTTCATTGTTCCTTTGACAAGGATGTTATGGCCCTCTTTGTCTCTTCTGATTAATTTTACTTTGAGATCTATTTTATCTTATATTAGAATAACCACTCCTGCTTGTTTCTTAGTACCATTTGCTTGGAATATTTTTTTTCCATCCTTTCACTCTAAGGTGGTGTTCACTTGCAGAAAAGTAGAGGCTATATGAACATTCCATCCTCATTCATGCAGGCATGGCAGCAACCTGAGCCATTTGCCTTTCTCTTAAACTATGAATTGCTGACATTCCTAAATGATAATGACTGTCCAGAGACAGACAGTTCTGGGCTCAGAAGTATCTAAACCCATCTGAGAAAAAAACACGGTCCCGAATTCTGAACTCTTTTATCTTTTTTAGGGAAAAAAAAATAAACAAAATAATAATAGATAGTTATCTATTTAAATGGGCCACAGAAGACATTGCCAGTCAAGGGCAGTAACTTCTCATAGAGAAAACATTGACCTTGTTTTCATAGTGCAAATAAATCAGTGTTGAATTCTAGGCTGCTTCCATTCACTCACATTTTGAACACTGTATTTTCGAAAACGTTATAATTCCTTCTATTTTTAAATGGTTCATATATTCAGTCAGTTTTGAGGGAGGGTCCATTTTTGCTGAGTGATTTTCCTCTCTTACCTATGGAGGCAAACATCGTTCATAAAATCTTCATAGTTGCTCTGGCATGTAGAATGTAAAAGTGAAATACTCATAATGGGACAATTAAACCCTGTTCTTTGAATGCAGTGGTTCTGCAGTTTTCCCTATTGTTTGGGGCTGGGGAGACAGTGGCAAGGTGTTTGCTATACAACAAGGAAGACTGAGTTTGGTCACATACACACACACACACACACACATGGGGGGAGAGAGAGAGAGAGAGAGAGAGAGAGAGAGAGAGAGAGAGAGACACTTGTATAGAGTTCACTTTTGCCACTTCAATAAATTTCAAATGATTGGTGGTGTTGACTTAGATTATTTATTTATCATTCTCCCTTTCTCTCTCTGTGTCTCTCTTTCTCTCTTTCTCTCTCTTCTCCAGTAGATATTTTTATTAAATCTAGTTTCTATGGCTACAACACTCCAGGAGTATCTTGTGGAAAAATCATACAGAATTTATCTTGCTGATGTATTGTTGAGTTGATGTCCAATAGAGTTATATTAAAATCCTGCCCTCAATGACTGTCTTCTCAGCGTTTCAGAGCCCAGCTTTTGTAATGCACATCATCAAATACTATTTTCTCATATTACTTGGTGAAATGATATATTTCATATCAGGAAGATAAGATGCAGTTTATTAAGGGCAACTTGATCAGCTTTCAAAAGGCAATTCAGGTACTATATAAATGTATATATACATATATATGGACATATATTTCAAAGTGTGAGGTTTATATTCAGAATACACAGCAGGAAGCTATATATATATATATATATATATATCCAATTTTACACAGCTATATATATGCTATATATATCCAATTTTACACAGCAAGAATAAGATAAATATATACATATTACTAAGAGCAGTGGGAAAAAAATCAAACAAAATCAGGTGTGACATCATATTTAATGGAAAGCAAAATTGTAAACTGATTATAAAATTACCCATTCTGTCTTAAAAATCAGGAACATTTTCTTTCTGTCTAGTATTTTTTGTATGTAGAAATTATTCTATATTCATATATGCTGGTTAAATATGTCATCTTTTGGTCCTTTAATCACGCATGGGCACAATCCACATGATGTTCTTCCCTCAGAGAACCAGGTTGGCAGCTTCACAAGGTTATAAGGCTCAGAGTTGTTTCCTGCTGGCAGGCTAACAGTTCCTAGGCTGAGCTTCTGGCAAGGAGGGGGGGGGGAGGAGACTGCAAGAAGTTACCTGGAGAGGAGAAATGAAAGAAACGGACTCAGAGAAATGGTCCAGGAGATAGAATCAGTTTTATTCATGCCAGCAGTGTGTTTATACACTAAAAGCTACTGTGCTCTGGGCACGGAAGTGGGGGCCAGGAGGAAGAGAAGGGCAAGCCACCTTGGCTCCTACTGGGGGGCTGCCGAGCTCCTGTTTGTGTGACCAGTAAACTAGAGGTGTGACATTTTGCTCAATACCTTAAGGTAAGGGGCCATCCGGGTCTGGAACTTTGCAGAGATAGGTGAGGCAGGAAACACTGCAATATCCCAACCTCACAGAGCTACAGATAACTCACAGAGACAACTTGAATGCCCATAGAGATAGCAGATAACTCTCAGAAGTTCTGGGACAGGTCTTACAGGCCTGCCTTGAGCCAGGCAAAGTTTCATTCTTACACATATATAGGCTGAGGAAAAAGTTATTTAAGTATGTGGATCCCATTTGAGTCTTTATAACATGGATACAATTACAGATATGGGGGGAGGGTTGGAGAGAGGGAGAGAGAGAGGAAGAGAGAGACACACAAATCACAAGGTGACCTCAAAATTTCTATGTAGCTGTGAAATGACCCTGAACTTCTGATCTCTCTCTGCCTTACCACACAAGTACTGGGATTATAGTTATAGGGTTCTATGCCAGTTTTATGCTGCAGATCAAATGAAGGGCTTTATGCATGATAAGCAAGCATTCTACCAAGCTATCTCTCTGGTTCCCACCCTCATATTTGTGTTTGTGTAAGGGTGCTTTCATATGTGGGGGCGCATATGTGTGGGACTCCCATACATGTGTGTTTGTGCATATGGAGTCCTGAGGTGACTGTTATTTTCCTTGATTTCTCTCCACTTTATTTTCTGAGGCAGGGTCTCTCATTGAACCTGGGACTCACCATTTTGGCTGATCTAGTTATTGAGCTTGCCTTGGGGATCTGCCTGTCTCGACCTTCCAAGGATTGGCATTACAGACAGCCCATGATGGTCACTCATCCAGGATCCAGCAGCTGGTTTATGCAGTGAGTGCTTTACCCACTGACTCATATATATCTCCTACCTACTTAGGTATTTCTTAAAGGTACAAGTTTTTTTTCAATTTTTTTATTTTTATTTTTTAACAATAAGTAATAAGTTTTGAGTACAAGCATCCTTCGTGTAGAACCAATTTGCAAGCAGCTATGCCCAAACATACACAGACCATGTCTCACACCATCCAGCTGGTGGGGCTTTTATGTACAATCATGTTGATCAAATAAGTGTCCAGACTATGTTGCTGTAGTTTCACCATTCACCCCAATCAAAGCCCTTGCATTCTACCATGCCCCCTTTTCTGCAGATTGTTCCCTAGGCTTAGAAAATGGGTACTGGTGGACAAGAAGCAAAACAGTCTACTTTCTCTGAAGATGTCGTTTTGGACTCTGATCAGTTCTGGCTTTTCCTTTCATGGGCTGACAGTTTGTCCAGGTATAACCTCTTAATCCTAGTAATGAAGCACAAGCAATTAGATATATAGGTATTTAAACAGTACTATTATTATGGTAGGTTACTTTGGTATAGACACAGATGTTTGGATGGTATGCTAATCCATGAATTATATTTTTTCTGTAAAAGAAGACAAGGTCTTTCTGTGGCTTGTAACTTCTCCTAACCACTAGAGGATGTAAGCTTTTGGCATCAGCCGTGAATTATTCCTCCAAGGAGAGAGCTAATAGCCAATTAGATTTGGGATATACAGACATGTGGCTGCCACTGCTGCACAGTATTTCCAGGCAGGTGAGGTGTAGCTGATGCTGATGGAGGAGGAATCTTGCTTGACTCAAGGAGACCAATTTTTGCTTTATTGGTTTAGTGGAGTTTGGTAACACTCTCTGGCATTCCAGAGACCAACTCTACACTTGCAAGTGCAGTCTCAATACATCTTTCCCATACTTCATTATTTATTTGTTCTATGAAAAGGTGGTAAGAAGTTCTCTCATATTAAGACTTTGCAGCCCCTAGAAGGTAAGGTTCATTAGGACCCATTATAAACAGTTGTTACAAATATGATCCACAGAGATGTTTGATGACTGTAGCAGTCTGAGGCTTTTCTTCCATTTAATGCTTAAGATGGGCCAGCTTCTCTGCTGGTATTTCTTGGTACATCCTGCACAATGCAAAGCTGCATCTTTTCTTTCTCAGCCATTAAGTTGGTGATGTTTTGACCTGTGGGAAAATACAAATCTTTTTCCATAGTTAGTTTTAAGATTTAAATTGAAAATTTGACAAAAAGTTTTAATATATAACTGTATCTCCCCCCTTTTTTAAATTTTATGTTTTTATTTTTTGACCCTTGAGTCTCAAAAAGGCAGTTGTAGTACACATACCTATATGCAGGAATCAGGGTGTAAATTTCATTAAATTTACCCAAGCTGTTTGGGGTGACTGTATGTTGTTAATTTGGGAAGCAAACTTAATTCCTTAAGTTAAATTATCCTACAGGTGAAAGAGAATGTTGCAAGATGATACAGTATAATACAGAAATTATAGAGAACGATTGTATATGTTAATCCCAAGGTTATTGTTATACAGATTTTAAGTAAGACAAATGTGGACAACAATTTATATTTCCACTTAACTTAGATATTTTTGTTAAACCTTTAAACCAGTGTTCTTTAATATAGATAGTTTTACTTTTACTGAGTCCTATAATACCATGTAGTTTGTAGATAGAGTTTGGGCAAAGTTGGATACTTGTTAAACTCACATCAAGTAAATATACATTAATCGAATATAAACCAGTGTCCTCCCACCCCTCCCACCCCTCCAGTTTCGGCATGTCAGGCAGTTTTTTTTTTTTTTTTTAATTTTATTTATTTCTGTATGTGTATCAATGTACTGTCTGCATGCAGGTCCGTGCACCAGTGTTGTGCAGTGCCGCGGAGGTCAGAAGATGGCGTTGGATTCCCCTGGAACTGGAGTTCTCCTGGAATTGAAGCTTCAGACGGTTCTCTGCCGCCATGTGGGTGCTGGGGATCGAACCCTGGTCCTCTGTAAGAGCGGTTGGCGCTCTTAACCGCTAGGCCATCTCTCCAGCCCGTCAGTCAGTTTTTGATGAAGTCTTTCTGTTGTTGTTTTTTCCAATATGCATCCCTCTCTATAAGAAGTATTTAAAACTGGGTTATTGATGCTAGCATCCACAGATGAGGGATACCGTTCATCGTTTGTTTTTCTGGGACTGTGTTACTTCACTTAATATAATATGTTCTAGTTCCATCCACTTACCTGCAAAGTTCATGATGTTATGTTTCTTTACTGCTGCATAGAACTCCATTGTGTACATGTACCACATTTTCTCTATCTACTTGTCAGTTGAAGGACATTTGGGTTGGTTCCAGCTTTTTGCTATTGTGAACAGAGCTGCAATAAATATAGCTGTTCATATATTTCTGCAGTAAGATGAGTCTTGTGGGTATATACCCAGGAGTTCTATGGCTGGGTCGAATGGCAAGCTCATTTTGAGTTTTCCAAGGGTTCTCCACACTACTTTCCATAGTGGCTGTACAAGTTTACATTTCCACCAGCAATGGATGAGTGTCCGCCTTTCCCCAAAACCTCTCCAGCTCTTGACATCATTTGTTTTCTTGATCTTAGCCAGTCTTATTAGAGTGATATGATATCTTAAAGTGGTTTTAATTTGCACTTCCCTAATTATTAGTGATGTTGAACATTTTTTGAGATGTTTCTCAGCCATCTCTAATTCTTCCTCTGTGAAGTATCTATTCAGTTCCTCGCTCCATCTTTTCAGTGATTCATTTGTTTTCCTTCTTCTTTGTTTTCTGAGTAGTTTGTATTCTCTGGAAATCAATGCTTTGTCAGATGTATCTGCAGCGAAGGTTTCCTCCCACTCTGTGGGTTTTCTCTTCACTTCCTTTATTGTTTCTTTTGATGTACAGAAGCTTTTGAGTTTGATGAGGTCCCATTTGTCAATTGTCGATCTTATTTCTTATGCAGCTGCTGTCTGATTTAGGAAGTCTTTTCCTATGCCTATGTCTTGTAGTCTGCTGCCAACTATTTCTTCTATTGCCTCCAGAGTTTTGGGTTTCACATTGAAGTTTTTGATTCATCTGGAGTTGACTTTTGTACAGGGTGAGAGGTAGGGGTTTAATTTTATTCTTCTATCACAAATGGTGATCCAGTTTTGCCAACACCAATTGCTGAAGATGTTGTCTTTCCTCCATTGTGTCTTCTTGGCCCCCTTATCAAATATGAGGTGGCTGAAATTGTATGTGTTCAGGTTTGGATCTTCAGTTTTGTTCCATTGGTCAACTGGTCTGTTTTGTACCAGTATCAAACTGTTTTTATGACTATAGCCCTGTAGTATAGTTTGAAATCTGTTATAGAGCCCCCCCCCCATTGCTCTTTTCATTCAGGGGTGTTTTGTTATTCAGGGTATTTTGTTTTTCCAAATGAAATTAAGGACTTTTTTTTCAAGCCTGTGAAGAAACTCTTGGGGATTTTAATTGGGATTGCATTAAATCTATACAAGAGTGTGGGTAGAATGGACATTTTTACTATGTTTATTTTCCCAGTCCCTGAGCATGGGAGGTCTTTCCATCTTCTGATGTCTTCTTCAATTTCCTTCTTCATGGGTTTAAAATTTGTGTTGTAGAGATCCTTGGCGTCTTTGGTTAGGTTTGTGCCTAGGTATTTTATTGTTTTTGATGCTATTTTGAGTGGGAATGTCTCCTTGTATTCCTTCTTCAGTTGCTTGTTGTTGGTGTAAAGAAAGGCTACTGATTTTTCTAGATTTATTTTGTATCCTGCCACTCTACTGAAGAATTTAATTGTTTCTTGGAGTTTTCTGGTGGAGTTTATCACCCCTTAGGTAGACAGTCTTATCATCAACAAAAAGGGATAGTTTGAGTTCCTCTTTTCCAATTAGAACTCCTTTAATCTCCTTTTCTTGCCTTATTACCCTAGCAAGTGTTCCAAGAACTATATTGAAAAGGAGTGGTGACGGGGGGCAGCCTTTTTGAGTTCCTACCTTTAAGGAGAATGCTTCTGTCACTTCCCCATTTAGGATGATATTGGCTGTGGGTTTCCTGCATATGGCCTTGATTATATTGAGGAATGATCCCTCCGATCCAATTCCCTCTAGGACTTTAAGCATGAAGGGATGTTGGATTTTGTCAAAGGGTTTTTCCATGTCAATTGAGATGATTGCATGGTTTTTGTCTTTTATTTTGTTCATTTCTATGTTTGATGATATTTATTGATTTTCATATATTGATCCATCCCTGCATTTCTGGAATGAATCCAACTTGGTCATGTTGGATGATCTTCTTGATGTGGTTCTGTATGCAATTTGCAAGTATTTTATTTAGAATTTTTGCATCTGTGTTCATTAAGGAGATTGGTCTATAGTTCTCCTTTTTGGTTGTATCTTTGCCTGGTTTTGGTAATAGAGTGATGCTGGCTTCATAGAAGGATTCTGGGAGAATTCCCTCATTTGTATCCTTCTAAACAACTTGAGTAGTAATGGTTGTAAGTCTTTTTGAAATATTTTATGGAATTCTGCCATGAAACCATCTGGGCTTGGGTTTTTTCTTGGTTGGGAGGCTTCTTATTGCATCTTCAATTTCTTCATATGTTATTGGACTATTAATCTGTCGATCTCTTCTTGGTTGAGCTTTGTTGATTCCCAGGATTTCAGATATTCATCCATTTCTTCTAGATTTTCAAGCTTAGTAGAGTACAGGTTTTTGAAATATTCCTGTATGATTGTCTCAATCTTTTCATTGTCTGTTTTGATGTTTCCCCTTTCATCACAGATTCTATTGATTTGGAGTCGGTTCTTCTTTCTTTTGGTTAACTGAGCTAGAGATCTGTCTATCTTGGTTATTCTCTCAAAGAGCTAAATTTTGGATTCATTGATTTTTTTTTTGTATATTTTTTGTTTCTATTTCATTGGTCTCTGCTCTGATTTTTGTTATTTCTTCTTGTCTGCTGCATTTAGGGTTCATTTGTTTTTGTCTCTCAAGTATTTTTAGATGCAGTGTTAGATCATTCACTTTCACTCTTTCTGTTTTTTTTTTTTTGTAGGCTCTTAGGGCTATAAACTTCCCTCTTAGAATTGCTTTTAAAGTGTCCCATAGGTTTTGGTGTGTTGTATTATCATTGTTGTTCAGTTTCAGGAATGTTTTTATTTCTTTCTTTATTTCTTCCTTGACCCATTCATTATTCAGGAGAGTGTTGTTTAGTCTCCATATGTTCTTGTGGGTTGTAGGGCTTATCATGGTGTTGATATTGAGTTTTATTACACTGTGGTCTGATAGAATGCATGAGATTATTTCAATCTTTTTGTATTTGTTGATTTTTTTCCAGTGTCCCAGTATATGTTCTAGTTTGGAGAATGTTCCATGGGGTGCTGAGTAGGAAGTGTATTCTCTGGTGTTTGGGTGGAATATTCAATAGATGTCTGTGAGGTCCATTTGGTGTATTGTTTCGTTCAGTTCAGATGTCTTTCTGTTTATCTTTTGTCTTGTTGATCTGTCTAAAGGACTTAGTGGGGTATTGAAGTCCCCTAGTATTAGTGTGCTGGGGTTAATCTGTGCCTTGAGATTCTGAAGAGTTCTCTTTATAAAGTTTGGTGCACCAGAGTTTGGTGCATATATACTCATGATTGTGAGATCTTCATCGTCACTTGTTCCTTTAATAAAGATTAATTGTAATTAAAAGTAATGGCCCTCTTTGTCTCTTTTGATTTCTTTTGCTTTGAAGTCTATTTTGTCTCTTATTAAAATATCAACACCTACTTTCTTTTTTGTGCCATTTCTTGGAATATTTTCTTCCATCCCTTCACTTTAAGTTGGTGCCTATCCTTGAAATTGAGATGGGTTTCTTGTAGACAGCATGTAGATGGATTTTGTTTCCTAATCCATTCTCCCAGTCTATGTCTTTTGATTGGAGACTTTAGTCCATTAATATTTAAGGTTATAATTGAAAGATGGATGTTGCTTTCTTTCACCATATTATCCATTTGGATTTTTAGTCTCCGATTCTACTCCTGTGGTATGTTTTATTAGTTTTTTTTCCCTGGTGCTTGGGGATAGTTGCTCCTTTCTTCTGCCCTTTGAATTGCTTCAAGTATTTTCTGAAGAGTTGGTTTTCCAGACATATAGTCTATCATCTTGTTTATGTCTTGGAAGATTTTTCTCTCTCATTCAACTATAATTGACCTTTTTGCTGGGTATAGTATTCTGGGTTGTCATCCATAGTCCTTTAACACAGGAAATGCTTTGCTTCATGTTATTCTTGCTTTCTTGGTTTGTGCCGAGAAGTCAGTTATAATTCTGATGGGTTTCCCTTTGTATATGACTTGTTTTTCTTTTGTAGCTTTCAGAGTTTTGACTTTGTTTTGGGCATCTAGCATTTTAACTATGATATGGCATGGGATTTTCTTTTCTGATCTTGTCTATTTAGGGGTCTGTTCTGGATAGCTTTAGTGTCAACTTGACATACCTGGGTTGAGGGCGTCTCAACTGGGGAATTGTCTCCATTGGATTGGCCTGTGGCCACATCTTGATGGTCAAGTGGTGTGGGAGGCCCCAGCCCACAATGCGTAGTGCCACCTGAGCAGGTTGTTGTGTATGGTATAAGAAGGCAGGCTGGGCATGAGCCAGAGAGCAAGCCAGTGAACAGCACTCCTCCATGGCCTGTGCTTCAGCTCCTGCCTCCAGGTTCCTGCCCTGAGTTCCTGCCTTGGGCTCCCTAAGTGATGAACTGTGACCCAGGAGATGTAAGCTGAATAAACCCTTTCCTCCCCAAGTTGGTGTTGGTCAGAGTGTTTTGTCACAGCAATGGAAGACAAACTAGGACAGAAATTGGTACCAGACGAGTGGGGTATTGCTGTGACAGACCTGACCTTGGTGTTTTGGGGAAGGATTGTGGAGGCGTTTGGAACTTTGGGCTGGGAAGATCATTGAATGCCTAAAGATTGTTGCTGTGGAGCTTGGAGCAGTTTTGCTGAAGGAGTTGTAGAAGATGGAGGCCTGGCTTGTGAAGTTTCTAGTTTCAAAGGAGAGCAGAGATCATCAGGACTGTGTAATCTGTGGGTTCTGGTCAGCTGGGGCTGTGGAGAATCAGCTGTAAGTAACAAGAGACCAGAACCTGAAGTGAAACTTTTGTGGTACTGGGGCAATTGATGCTGGTTAGCTGGGGCTGAAAAATCAGCTGTAAGTAACAAGAGACCAGCATCACTGAGGTGAAATCTTCTGGGGAGAATATCTTCAAGGTCAGCACACAGAAGCTGTGACCCAGAAAGGGCCTGAGCCTCCATCTCGAGCCAGAAGCCGGACTTGGTAACGTGTAAGAGTCTCCTATATGGTTCCGGTGTTGAAATTTGAGGGGGTCACAGAGAGCAGCCGAGGCTTGGCACTGTGAGAGGTCAGGAAAGACCATTGGTGGAAGTGCACCTCGGTTGCTGTGAAGACCCCAGGATTGCAGGGGTCATGGAGAGAAGCTGAGGCTTTGCACCAGGAGAGGTCAGAAGAGACCATTGGTGAAGGTGCTGCCTCAGTTTCAGTAGCGACCCCAGCTTTTTGGAGATGCCGGTACCCTGGGACGACCACCAAGAGCAGCGGTAGGTGTAGAATGGAGTCGGCCTGGGCCTGCGAGATGAGTGTGCCACGGACGGCAGAGTCGGAGAGGGGGAGCTGCCGAGACCCTTTGGAGCCCAGAAGATCGTGAGTGAATCCCAGGTGTCCAGCCTTGAGCTACTTTGCTGGACTTAGGTTTTGTTTGAGAGTGCCTGATTCTTCCCTTTGAAATAAGACAGTACTTGTTTTGGATTTTACAGCAGCCCACAGTTAAGAGACTTTTAACGGACTCTGAACTTTTAAGTGTTTGGACATTTTAAGGACTGTGGGGCTTTTAAGGTTGTACTGTCTTAGGTTGTGATTAATGTTAACATCATACTTTGGGGATAAGAACTGGAAAGGTGGTGGTTTAATAGTGATATGTATTGTGTGTCAAATTGACAAGGGGTCAATTGTGCTGGATAGCTTTAGTGTCAACTTGACACACCTGGGTTGAGGGAGCCTCAGTTGGGGAATTGGCTCCATTGGATTGGCCTGTGGCCACATGTGTGGAGTATTGTCTTGATGGTCGAGCAGTGTAGGAGGGCCCAGCCCACAATGAGTAGTGCCAACCTGGGCAGGTTGTTGTGTACGGTATAAGAAGGCAGGCTGGGCATGAGCCAGGAGAGCAAGCCAGTGAACAGCATTCCTCCATGGTTTGTGCTTCAGCTCCTGCCTCCAGCTTCCTGCCCTGAGTTCCTGCCTCGGGCTCCCTAAGTGATGAACTGTGACCCAGGAGATTAAGCTGAATAAACCCTTTCCTCCCCAAGTTGGTGTCAGTCAGAGTGTTTTGTCACAACAATGGAAGTCAAACTAGAACAGGGTCCTATGTCCTTTTTGTATTTGTATGGGTTTGTCTATTTTTAGCTTGGGGAAATTTTCATCTATTATTCTGTTAAAGATCTGATCAATGCTATTCTCTTGAGATTCTTCTTCCTCTATTCCTATGATGCAAAGGTTTGATCTTTTCATAGTGTGCCATATTTCCTGGTTGTTCAACTTTTGTGTATTTTTAAATTTTTCATATTCTTTATTTCAGCTTTTTAGTTGCTCTGTGTTAACTTCCAGGTCTGATATTCTTTGTTCTGCTTCCTCCATTCTATTTTTGAGGCTTTTTCCTTTCCTTTCTTCTTGATTGGATGAGTTTTCTATTTCCTTTTTCATTTCATCCTGTGATTTCTTTTGTATTTCCATTTCCTTTTTGAGCTTCTCAATCTCTTCTTGATGTTCTTTACTTCACTAGTTGGCTTCCTTTTTCAGTGTTTCTACTTCCTTCCAGAGTTTTTTTTTTCCTCCCTCTAGTTGTTTCTGGAGTTTGCAATTCTGTTCCTTTAGTTCTTTCATTGTATCCCTCTAGGTCCTTTTTGAGTTTTTCATTCTCTCTCTTTAGTCCTCTGATTTCTTCTTTATTTTCTTTAATTTCTCTGCAGAGGTCTGCAATTATTCCCCTAAGATTTGTTTCTTGGGTCATCTCCAGGGTGTTCCTTCTGTAGCTATCTCCTACAGGGTTGGTAGAGCTTGGTGCAGAATTATCCTCCACCTTTCCCATGTTATCCCTTCGCTGTGTACCTGGCATGAGGGTTTCCTTTTTTTATGTCTTTATTCCGTTGCCAAACACAAATGTCTTTTCACTATGTTAGAAGCTGGTTTTGCTTGCCTCCTTATGATGCTTTTTTTTCCTCCTCCTTGTTTATGGAGCACTGACTTGTCTAGCTTTCAGGCTTTCAATTTTGTTTATGTATTGGTTATTGGAAGTCTAAATCACTCTTCCCTTCCTGTTCTGATGGTTCTCAAAAAAAATCCACTTGGATACTCACTCTCTCATCAATTCCAGTTGGGGGGGATGCAGCGGGATATGACTGATTTAGCCCGCCCTGGTACCTGTCTGGAGCGAGTTTCCGGGCTCCTGTGCTTCAGACGCCCCCCCCCCCATACAAAGAGACAATGGCGTGGAACCAAACCAACCCAGCACGGGTTGCAAAGGCGAAGGGTGGCTCTGCCCAGACAGCCACTCCCTACAGGGGTTTAGAGATTAGACCCTTTTCCAGCAACCCAAGAATCATTCCACCCTAAAATCTACCTGTCTGGAGCTAGTTTCTGGCTCCTGTGCTTCAGGAGCCCGCCTGCACAAAGACACAAAAGAGACAAACCAAACCCATCCGGCACTGGCTGCAAAGGTGAAGGGCCTAAAGGTACCAGGCAGGGTACAAATTTTAAGACAATTCTTTTCCTCTATTTATCTTTGAATTTGGGAAATTAAATCAGTTAAAGTTATGAGAATGATCACTTCAAATTCTGATTTTAAGTACATGTGCAACAAACAAAAACTCTGTATTTGGTAACATCTGGAAAATATGGAGGAAAATAACTTACTTCTTCATTGAAGCTAAATACTTCAACATTGTGCTTCTTTATTTAGAAATGAAATTGGGGGGCCAGGAGTGTAACTCAGTGGTGAACGAGGTGTATCCAGGTCCTAGGTTGGATCATCATCACTGCAAAGTAAATGTACAAATGAAAGCTTAAAAATTTTAAATTTTATTTCAATTGATATATAATAATCAAACATATCTATGTTGTACCAAGCATGGTATAATATTCAAATGACTAAACATCTGTTTAAATCATCATTATTTGTTTTTGTAAGAGTCAGGATTGGTGGATGACCACAAGGAAAAAGAGTTTTCTAGGCTTCTGAGAACTTGCTCATATGAACTCACAGCAATGGTGACAGCATGCACAGGCCCATGCAATCTCAAAGAAAAACCCAGCAGAGAACTGGAGAAATGGGTAAGAAGCCTCAACTTTAGCTGAGGACTATTGGCAGCTGATCAGTGCTGGGGGTGGGAGAGTTGGTCTTCCTGAAGAGACTGATGCTAGATAGGCCAACTAGACTCCAATGGATAAACTCACATTGTGGGTGATATAAACTTGACTCAGTAGCCCTTAACATGTATGATATAATGCATGAATCAGATATGGGGTATGGGGTTGCAAGGATGGGAGGGCTCTAAATATAATTAAGATGTATGGTATGAATACACATTCAATGAAAATATATATTGAAGAAAAAAGAATAAAGAAACCACACCTCAAAAAAGTTTTAAAAATCAGAGCCTGGAGAGAAGGCTCAGTATTTAAGAGCATTGGCCACTCTTGCAGAGGACCCAGGTTTCATTCCCAGCACCCACATGGAGTCTAAGAGCCTTTATCTGTCATTCCAGTCCCAGGGGATCTAACACTCTCTTTTGACTTCTGTTAATATTGCACTTATATATATATTCAGGCAATGTACTCGTACACATCAAATAAAAATTATGGATAAAATATTAAAAAATCATTATTTTTGTGGTGAAATTTTTCAAAATATTTTCCTTAGCTTTCTGAAACATATAACACATTAGGGTCATTTATGGTTACCTTATTTTGAGTAACACAGCAGAAATTATTTCTCCTTCTAACTTTGAGTTATTAACCAACTTGTCCTCATCCCATCTCCCACTGTAATCTCCCAGCCTCTTGTGAGTACTATAATACTCTTACCTTCCATGTGAAAGCTTATTTTACATAATTCACATATTTGTGCTATGTAGTTACTGGTAGATGCCTGGCAAAGTTTTATTATACCACATCACTGCACTGGGATGTTCTGTAGCTCATTAAAAATAATGGAGTAAATCTATGTTTATGCCAAATGATGAGGCAACATATGTTGTATGATGCTAAATGGCTTAAATGGAATTTAAAAATACTTCCATTTCTATGACATTCACCTCTGGGTATGCCAACATTTTTTGTAGAAGCAAATTTAGAAACCTCTAATGAAAATCTGGACTGTGGATTTGGGTAGGGAAAATTTCACTTTTAATTATATATTCATTTGCAGTATTTGATGTATATTCACACTGATGTTTTACTCCTATAATTTAGAAAATGAATTCAAAATGTAAATTGCAGTTGGTTTTCTCAGACTTTGTTAACTTCAGGTTACCTTAGGGTGAGAGGGTTAAAATGGAAACCCAACTTAAAGTAGCTTCTGCCGTCACCTATGTTGGCCTCATTGCAGCTTGGGGAGACAGTTGCTGCAGCACGCACACCCACATTCCCAGGGCTTTACCATCAGGCACAAAAGCACTCTTTTCTTGATCACCTGGAGGAAGTCTCCTGTCATTGCTAGAGTGCTGAACCACTGCAGGGCATAAGCAGTGGTGCTAGCAAATGTCGGAAGTGATTCCTATAAACCCAAGTCCCATTATTTAGCCAAGAAAACACCTGCAGGATAAAGAGGGTAGCTTATTTCCTGAAGAAGAGACTGAGAGCAAGTAACTCACATGTGTGCATACACAGAGTAACGTAAGCGATTTAGATACTGTTTAGTTCAATAAAGCATAAATTCACTAAATGTGCTAAAATCAGCAATTTTTTTTCTGGTTTTATTACATTTTAGACTTTTGTCATTATAGACTTTTGTCATTATAGACTTTCAGATGTATGTTTTTAATACTTTTATTGATGAATTTTGTATTTCATTCATTATCTTTCAGTCCAATTTAGACACATTCCCCTCTCCCTGCCCCCATCCCACCCCTGTCCATGCCTTCTGCCATACATATCTTGCATCTTTCTCTCAGTCTTTCTAAAGTTTTTCCTTGCAAAGGTTTGTTGTTTTGGGCAGAGTATCATTCAGTTCTTTAACCCAGTCTTTATGTTGTTGTTTTTCCCTCCCCTTTGTATTGCTCCAACATATGCCTACATAATTGTCTCATATGCATCAAAATTATGACCTCTGAGAATAAACTGTATGTTAATTCCAAAAATATGTTTCAGAATTCAGTTTTCTTTTCTTTACTTTTTTTTTTTTCATCTTTTTGAGACAGGGTCTCCCTGTAGCCCCAGCTGGCCTGGAACTCACTCTGTAGACCAGGCTGGCATTGAACTAACAGAGATTCACCTGCCTCTGCCTCCCAAGTGCTAGGATTACAGGCATGCACCACCATACCTGGCTGGAATTCACATTTTCCCCCTTTAATTTTATATTACTCTAAAATATGAATACATACATTCCACCCATATATAGTAATTACAGAATCTGGAAGATAAGTGGTAGGTCAATTCTAGAGCCTGTTAAGAGATTTACATTATAACAACACGGTTGCTTTCAGATAAACTGAATTATAGCAATAATGTTGTTCAGCTTGATTTTCAACAGGGGATTTGGTGTTAGCATCCACAGATGAGGGAAACCATTCACTGTTTGTTTTTCTCGGATTGTGTTACTTCACTTAGCATAATGGCTTCGAGTTCCATCCATTTACTTGCAAAGTTCATGATGTCATCTTTCTTTACCTCTAAATAGAACTCCATTGTACAGATGTACTACATTTTTGTTATCAACTCATCTGTTGAGAAGCATTTGGGTTGGTTTCAGCTCTTCACTTGTGAAGAGAGCTGCAATAAACATAAATGTTCATGTATCTTTGTGATAGGATGAGTCTTGTGGGTATATACCCAGAAGTGGTATGACTGGGTCAGGAGGTAAGCTCATTTTGAGTCTTTTAAGGGTTCTCCACACTGCTTTCCATAATGGTTGTACAAGTTTACATTCCTACCAGCAGTCGATGAGTGTTCCCCTTTCCGCACAACCTCTCCAGCATTTGGTATCTTTTGTCTTCTTGATCTTAGCCACTTGTATCAGACTGAGATATGTTAAAATGGTTTTAATTTGCATTTCCTTAATTATTAACGAGGATGAACACTTTTTGAGATGTTTCTCAGCCATCTTTACTTCCTCACTGGTGAAGTCTCTGTTCATCTCTTTACTCCATCTTTTGAGGTCATTTGTTTTCTTACTTCTTTGTTTTTTGAGGCATCTATATATTCTGGATGTTAATGCTCTGTCAGATGTATCACTGGTGAAGATTTCCTCTCACTCTGTGGGTTTTCTCTTCACTTCCTTGATTGTTTCTTTTGCTGTACAGAAGCTTTTGAACTTAATGAGGTCCCATTTGACAACTGTTGTCTTTATTTCCTGCACAGATGCAGTCTGATTTAGAAAGTCTTTTCCTACACTTATGTCTTATAGGTTGTTGCCAACTTTTTCTTCTCTTACCTTTAGTGTTTTGGGTTTCATGTTGAGATATTTGATCCACTTGGAGTTGATTTTTGTACAGAGTGAGAGGTAGGGGTTTAATTTTGTTCTACACATTTTGGTCCAGTTTTGCCAGCACCATTTGCTGAAGATACTATTTTTCCTCCATTGAGGTTTTTTTTTCCCCCTTTGTCAAATATGAGGTGACAGAAATTTCAAGAGCTCAAGTTTGGATATTCAATTTTGTAACATTGGTCAACAGGTCCGTTTTTGTGCCAGTACCAGGCTGTTTTTATGACTATAGCCCTGTAATATAGCTTAATGTCTGGTAAAGCAATCCCCCCTGTATTGCACTTTTCACTCATTGTTGCTTTAGCTCTCTGGGGGCTTTTGTTTTTCCATATGAATTTAAGGACTTTTTTCCCTGGTCTGTGAAAAAACTCATTGGGATTTTGATTGGGATTGCGTTGAATCTGTATATCAATTTGGGTAAAATGGACATTTTGACTATATCAATTTTTCCAGTCCATGAGCATGAGCGGTCTTTCCATCATTTGATGTTATTTTCAGTCTTCTTCTTCAAAGGTTTAAAATTTTTGTCATAAAAGTCTTTGGTATCTTTGGTTAAGTTTGTTCCCAGGTTTTTGTTTGTTTCTTTGTTTTTTTGTTTTTTGAGGCTATTGTGAGTGGGGAGGTCTTCTTGTATTCCTTCTCCACGTGTTTATTGTTGGTGTAAAGAAACTAATTAGATAAGAGGAAGTTAAACTATCCCTTTTTGCAGATGATATGATAGTTTACCTAAGCTATGCTAAAAGCTTCCCCAGAAAACTCCTAGAAACGATTAAGAGTTTCAGTAAAGTGGTGGGAGTTTCGGGAATATTAAACAGTAAAAATATCCATTTCTTTTTTTCTTGTAGGAGGGAGCAAGTCATTTTTATTAGCATTTTAAAAGCTCTTCCTGGTAAATGGGTCAAGACCACTGGTATAGGTCTAAATTAGGTTATTAGAGTGATTAACAAGGGCGGGTACAGATTGGGAGATAGATATTGGTGGAAGAAAGTGGAGAAACCACCAATTATGTGGGCAGCAAAGAGAGAATAGTAAAAATTACCTTCTCCCAGGGCTGGAGAGATGGCCTAGTGGTTAAGATCGCCAACTGCTCATGCAGAGGACCTGGGTTTGATCCCCAGCACTCACATGGTGGCTGAGAACCATCTGTAACTCCAATTCCAGGAGAACTCCAGATCCAGGGGAATCTGACACCCTCTTCTGACCTCCGAGGCATTGTATGACACAAGTGCACAAACCTACATGCAGACAGTATGTTCAAATAAATAACTAAATAAATAAATAAATAAAATTTAAAAAATTACCTTCTCCCAATGCTTGATATTTCTTTTAAAGATTTCACAAAACATGTATTTCCAGATATAGAACAGACTTGTAAGAAACCCAGTAACAGTCTTTCTGCTTTCTACATTATGTTTCACTCACCACACTTATGCAAAAATAATGCACATTTTATTACTATGTATTTCAAAGAAGAAGGTCATTGTACAAAAGACATGGGAGTGCCAAACACAGGCAAGTGAGCAGGCACACAAAACACCAAAATGCAGAGAGGGGCCACACTTTTGGAACTGGATTTGGTTTCTGCAAGGAACGTTTTCTATAGAAAATGCTTGATGGTACAATCAGAATGTTTTTAGATGAACAATACTGAGAAAATTCCACTGGCATCCAAGGGTATGAAAATGTGGTGTAATAGTGACACCCTATCCTGATGCTTATAGCTTTGAGTAAACTGAAGTGTTAGACTGAAGAACATGGAGGGTCAACTATAACTATCATTTGCAAAATGTTTCCTAGGAGAAATGTTACTATCAAACATAGTAATTGTATTTGGGGTACTTAATATCTGGCAAAGCTAAAAGATTTCCTGAATGAATCTGAAATGACTATTGCTTGCAAAAGAAAATTCATTAAAGGAAAATAAACTATCAGCAGCTTACTAACATGGCCTAGTAAATACTTGGCCCATGTGAGTCACAGCTAATAAAGCCCTTGATGTTGGTTGGTCCAAAGAGAAAGCAATTTCTTTGGAGCATATTCTAGTAAGGTTTTGCCTTGGGATGGCTCCCTTTTAGCTCTAATTTTTCCATGAAAACAGTAGGTTCAGTCTTGTTTTGACAACTTAAGGTCTGGTAAAAAAATTTTTTGACAAGGTCTACCATAGTCCCAGCCCACCTGGAACTCACTATGTAGACCAGGCTGGCTTTTATCTCACAGAGACCTACCTGCCTCTGCCTCAAGTGCAGGGATTATAGGCATGTAATCCCACTCCCTGCATTGTTTTAAAAATTTAAAATTGTATTTCAGATATAAAACTTGAGATCTTAGAAAAAAAAAGACAAAAAGGCACATTAAAAAATCAACATAGGAATGTTAAGTAATATTTTTTAATATTTTTTAAATTTTATGTTGAACTTTATAATACACATAGCATCAAAATAACATAAATGAAACTTGTGATTCCAAAAAAGCATCAAATACAGTGACACTTTAACATGGAAATTCCTTTTTTTCTCCAACTTGTATTGCATATATACACACATGAATATATACATATATAAATATATACATACATAAATACATATCACCTGAGTTAGAGGATCTTTCTTTCTTTCTTTCTTTCTTTCTTTCTTTCTTTCTTTTTCTTTCTTTTTTGTTTTTTTGCTGAAAGATGTCATGTTTTCCCCAGGGAAGTGCTTGAAGCTTCCTCCTTGGCAAACCCAAACAACTATCAATCCTGCCCCCGTGCTCCACACTGGGGTCCCTCCCCACCATGCTCACCCAAATGAGGTCCAGCAAGGATGTGTCCTGCCTTGATCTTCCTGCACTGGCCTCCATGACACAGCCTGGGTAGTCCAACAGCAGCGGTCTACACTCTGAAGAGGCTGAAATCTCAGTAGCCACTCAGTCCACAAGCTGGATATCTCAGTAGTCCCCATCTGGCATTGAAGATTTGGAGGATTCTCAAGTTTTATATCTGAAGTATAACTTCTCAGAACTTACTGATTATTTATTTCTGGTTATACTTTCCTTTTGGATGCTAAAGGCTACACAGTTGATCCATATTAACCAAGGTTTTTTGTTTTCTCAAGGTCAGTTGAGGATCTGGTCCTCAAGGGTTACTCTTTATTTATTTTTGTTTTGTTTTGTTTTGTTTTGCTTTGTTTTTCAGGGGAGCTCCTGGCTCTTTTTGGCTTTTCAGTCACCAGTTCCATCCACTAGAGGACACAGTTAGGTCTTGTTAGATGAAGCTTCTCTTTTTGAAGCATGATCAGACTTTCCTCTTTATAGACTGGACAATGGCTGAAATACCATTAATGGATATCTAAGACCTCGCTGCATAGGAAGACTGGTGACTCACATTTGCAGGACATTTCAAGAGATGTTCTCATGCATAGTCCTCTGAGACTTAGTTGACCTCTGAGGGCAAGGAACAAAGTAATCCCTTAGGTCCCTCTGCCAAATTGATATGGGTATTAAGTATGGTCATTAAGCACCCAGAAAGGCTAAGTTACACAAGCCTGATACATCACACCTATGCTAAAACTGTATCTTCTGAAAACAAACTGTGTGTTATTTCCATATCATATTTCTTTATTTGCTTTTTTTTTCCCATTTTAACTTTACATTAATGTAAAATATGTATACACGGCCACCATCATGTACCAAAAATCCATAGTCTAAAAATAAATGGTAGGTTATTTCTAGAACCTGCCTAGGGATTCATAATATAAGAGCACAGTTGTGTTCAGATCATGAGGAATATAACATTAATGTTGCTCAGTTTGCCTTACAACTAGGTACTTGGTGCTAGCATCCACAGATGACAGATATGATCCATCTTTTGTTTTTCTGGGACTGTGTTACTTCACTTAACATAATATCTTCTAGTTCCATCCATTTACCTGCAAAACTCAACATGAAACCCAAACCTCTGAAGGTGATAGAAGAAAAAGTTGGCAGTAACCTACAAGACATAAGCGTAGGAAAAGACTTCCTAAATCAGACAGCAGCTGCACAGGAAGTAAGGTTGACAATTGACAAATGGAACCTTAATAAAGCTTTTGTACAGCAAAAGAAACAATCAGGGAAGTGAAGAGAAAACCCACAGAGTGGGAAGAAACCTCACTGTTGATACATCTGACAGAGCATTAACTCCCAGAATATATAAACTACTCAAAAAACAAAGAAGTTAGAAAACAAATGGCTCATTCAAAAGATGGAGTAAAGAGCTGAACAGAGACTTCACAGGAAGGAAATAGAGATGGCAGAGAAACATCTTAAAAAGTGTTCAACAGCGCTAATAATTAAGGAAATACAAATCAAAACCACTTTAATATATCATCTCACTCCAAAAAGGCTGGCTAGGATCAAGAAAACAAATGATATCAAGTGCTGGAGAGGTTGTGGGGAAAGGGGACACTCATCCAGTGCTGGTGGGAATGCAAACTGATACAACCATTATGGAAAGCAGTGTGGAGAATCCTTAAAAGACTCAAAATGAGCCTACCACCTGAGCCAGCCATACTGCTTCTGGGTATATACCCACAAGACTAATCCTACCTCAAAGATACAATTTCAGCCATGTTTATTGCAGCTGTCTTCACAATAGTGAAGAGCTGGAACCAACCCAAGTGCCCCTCAACTGACAAGTGGATAGAGAAAATGTGGTACATCTACACAATGGAGTTCTGTGCAACGGTAAAGTAATATTTCTTTTTACCTGCATACAGCTTTACTGTTAAAATGTGAAGCCCTAAACATGTTTTGAAACTAACCTATAGTTTATTTTCAGACATCAGTCATAATTTTGGTATATGTATGACATGTGTATATACACATTTTGGAGCAATACAAATTAGAGGGAACAATGAAAAGAAAAAAAGACCGGTTCAAAGACTGAAACAGTAAACTTTTACATCGAAAATCTTACAAAAGACTGAGAAAAAGAATCCATGAGCTCTGGTGGAGCGGGGGCATCAAAGAGGGAAAGGTCTAAACTTGACTAAGAAATGTTGTATGAAATGCATAAAACTTCAATAAAAAATTTTTAAAGCCAAGAAAAGCAGCTTTGGTTTCCTGTTATCCTTGCACCCTTTCTCTTCACCTACATTCCATTGTTCCTGTCAAATTTTTTCTGTGTGGGATGATCAAAGCCTAGGTGAAGGAGCAAAATAACAAACAGAAAGGTCAGAAAACTATTACAAAAGGTATATTATGAAAAAAAGAATAAAAACCTAAAAACATGATTAAACAAATTACTGAAGTAGGGAACCAGAGTGATAATACTTGGAAAACTTGCACCATTGAAAGCCCGATGGAGGATTCCTCTTGGATGAGAGTCATATTTAGTGAATGCGTCTAAGTACATGGAAGCATCGTGCTTGTTTTTATCCTGTACTATAGTAACACTTAGATGGTGTATCCAAGTCTATTAACATCTGAGGACTGTGATGTTCAGCAGCATTTATTTTGCTACTTTTTCTTTAGTACTAGGTGAGTCCTCTGCACATTTATAGTTGAGTCACTAGAATGGAAGCACTCTGTGGGAAGGAATGAGTGTGGATTATGAAGTCTGTTCAAGTTATTAAAAAGTGGGGTTCTAATCTGGGAAAAGGTATTAAATTATTAAAAAATCAGATTCTATAGGGTATATATATATATATATATATATATATATATATAGAGAGAGAGAGAGAGAGAGAGAGAGAGAGAGAGACAGACAGACAGACAGACAGACAGACAGAGGCAGAGAACACTAAATTGGTGGGGTTGCAAGGGGAGGAGGTGCAGAGAGGGGAGGGGATCTAAAAACCATAAAAAGTGAAATCTCAAAAATTCAATAAAAATAGAAAAACAGGCTTGTCCTTTCTGAGTTGAAAGGTGTGTTTGGGCTTAACAGAGGTAGAGTATATTAATCACAGCCTTTGTCATTATTGCTTGTTTCTAACATTTGAACCATTTCTAGCACTATCAGAGCTAAATAGTATTAATGAATACCTCTCCTTTGTAGGTTTTCCCCATGATAGCCTCTGAGATATAGTAATTATCACACTTTATGCATTTTTAAATTAATTTTGTAGAGTTACTCTGACTATTAAAATATACATCTATTTCTCTCCCTGTGAAACCATTTTATTAGAGTAGACTAGCTAAAAACAATATTATGATTCAAGACTTGCAGTTAAGATGACAAACATTTTACTATCTTGAATAAGATTTTTTTTTTACTTGTACCAAGAAGAGAAATGAATTAGATAACACCGTTTTTCAGATACTTTGCTTATTATATAATGTGATGGCTAACATTGGTTGTCAGTTTGACTGGATAGAAGGATATTTATGGGTGTGTTTGTGAGGATATTTTCAGAGAAGACTCAGTGTGGAGGGGGAACTGGGAAAGTCACAAATTGAATTTTGGTGGCATCATTCAATAGTCCACAAACCTGGGCCAAAAAAGCAGAAGCTCTGGGATGAACAGCTGACCCTTCGTAATGGTGTACAGTGGTGTCCTGTCACCCATGGACATCACACTCCATGTTCTTCAGTCTTGGAGTGCAGACTTGCCAGCAGCTCTCCAGGGACTTTCAGGGCTTGGGCCTGCACTGGGGCTGTATCACTGGTCTCTTTTGCTAAGAGGCTCCCAGCTTCTTGGACTGAGCAGTTACTGGTTATTCTCATTCTCTTGATTGCTGAGGGCCATGATGGGACACTTAGTCTCTGATCATGTAAAACAACCTAACAAACTACTCTATAATTAAATATGTCATATTGCTTTGTTTCTCTGGGTAACTTTGAGTAAATACATACATGGGCATAGATACAACTTTTTCTTTTTAGTCTGTACTTTCACTCCTGGTAGTTATGTTTTGTTTTGATCAAATAAGTTCAAGGTGAAAAGAAAAAAATTAAAACTTCAGGAACTCTTTAAAAGTAGCAGTCAAGTAAAAAGAAAGTTTAGTTTCATAAGTAGTTACAAAAGATTTTGAAAAAATTGTTGGGAGACACAGTAATGAGGAAACAAGTAAATTACATCAAAATTAAAATGTGTAACAATTAGAAAAGTTAAAGAGTATTTAAGTTAGTTATATTATTAAATATGTTGTTTATAAATGCATGACCTAATAATTTTATTCACTTAGCATTTAATAAGTTATTAATATCTTCCTTAGGTATAATTATGAAGTATAAATTACAAGAATTTTCTAATAGCTTTAACTTAAAAATGAAGCCTGAAATTGAACTAAACATGACCTTTTTTTTTTTTTTTAAGAAAGAGTTTCCCTATAGCCACAAGCGGCCTGGAACTCACTCTGTAGACAAAGCTGGCCTTGAACTCATAGAGATCCAACTGCCTCTGCTTCCAGAGTGCTGGGTTTAAAGGTGTGTGCCACCACACCTGGCTTAAAGATGTTCTTAGCTGCCATGTGGGTGCTGGGAATTGAACCCAGGTCCTCTCCAAAAGCAGTTGGTGCTCTTAACCACTGAACCATCTCTCCAGCTCCTTAAATATGCTTTTTAGTAAATGAGCAATTAAATAAATCTACAACTCAATTGCTAGTTCCTTTAAGATCTTCTATTTAAATATTTAAGTTCTTCTATAGGAATTATACTACGATATTCCTTTGATGCATTGTAATTTTTTACTAAAAATCTCTTAAATGTATACTTTTGTGCTAAATATGAAGGCAACAAAGGAAGTAAATAGCTCACTAATTTGGTTAATTCGATATTTGGGGAGAGGGAAATAGAAGCTGATTAAGCATAGTTGATTCTCATTTGTGGATTCTATATTTTGAAATTCACTTGGTTAGTTTTGTGATCATTTGAAATATGTGCAGTTGGAGAATATTTGTGTTATGATGTGACATGTACGTTCTCAGCTCAGGTAGGCCACGGTTGAGTTCTCACACTATAAATAAATCTCCTTTCATGGTCTGTCTCTTATCACATTTAAAACAAATTGTGTTCCTCTTAGCACTGTCCTTAATAACTGAGAACAATGCAAATGTTAATCGGACACAGAATCAAAAGCATATTGATGAAGGTATGCCAAAGGGCACAGAAGCCAAGTGAAAGTGCTCACAATGGCCAAAGCTGGAACAATTACTGCAACAAACTCACTCAATCCTTCAATCAATCAACCAATGGGCTAGAGCCTGGCATGTTGATGAACTTCTTTAATCCCAACCTCTGAAGGCAGAGGTAGGTTGATCTCTGTGAGTTTGAGGGCAACCTGATCTTTTTGGCAGAATCTAGAACAGCCAGAGAGACCTTGTCTCAAAAAACAGTTAGGTGATCAGTCAATTGACTGGTTGACCAATGGACTAATCAGTCCAAGAGGATTGGGTTATAACTCAAAGCTAGAAGGAAACAGAGGTAATAGATGAGTGCACAACAGTGTGATTCTACTAAGTGCCTCTGAATTGCCACGTTAGCGTGGTTAATTTTACCTTATGCAAATTTTACCTACAAAAGAACGAGTAGTTAGCAACACTTAAGATATTAATGAAGTGAACAGAGTAACATGGTGGTTCTTCACAATTTCCCATATTCATTCTTGTTTGTTTGTTTGTTTGTTTTAATTTAGATTCCTAGAAAAAGTTCAATGGTGGGAAGACGTAGATTTCCATTGTGAAGAAATAAAAGGACATTGCTATTTAAGGATATGCTCTCTGAAATGTACATTTCCCTGCAGATGAAGCCTGGGTCACAGCAGTCAAAGTCAAAGCTGTTTCTATTGATGAATAAATAGACCATTCACATATTGATTTCTGAAAAATAAAACAAAAACAGTGCATTGGAAATCAGATGGGATGCTCTTGGATTTGTAAAATGCAGATTATCCAAAGGACATCTACTATTATACGCATCATTTTTCTCCTGTGTGTGTGTGTGCGTGTGTGTGTGTGTGTGTGTGTGTGTTGCATACATATGCAGACATGCATGGTGATTTGTGTGCATAAGTAGGCCAGAGGAGGCACCAGGCATCTTCTATTGCTCTTTGCCTTATTGCCTTCTTTACTGAACCTGAAGCTCACCATTTGTGCTAGGCTGGTCGGCCAGTGAGTCCTATGGATCTGCCTGTTACTGCCTTCAATGTTCCTGTTATGCAGTTACAGACATGTTTTTTTTTTTGTTTGTTTGTTTTGTTTTGTTTTGTTTTGTTTATGTGGATGCCGGGGATTCGAATTCATGTTCTCATGCTTGCACAGCAAGTGCTTTTACTCAGCAAGCCATTTCTCCAACCCTAAGCTTTTCTTTCCTTTATTTTTTCTTGCATTACTGGGGACTGAACCTATGGTGTCATGTACACAAGGCAGGTACTCTACAGCACTGAGCTACAGCCCCAACCTCTACTGTCAGCATCTTTTTTTTTTAATTTTTTTTAAATTTTATTTATTTCTGTATGTGTATGAATGTACTGTCTACATGCAGGTCTGTGCACCCATGTCGTGCAATGCCGCAGAGGTCAGAAGAGGGTGTCGGATTCCCCTGGAACTGGAGTTCTCCTGGAATTGGAGTTTCAGACGGTTCTCAGCCACCATGTGGATGCTGGGGATCGAACCCAGGTCCTCTGTAAGAGCGGTCGGCACTCTTAACCGCAAGGCCGTCTCTCCAGCCCTACTGTCAGCATCTTTAGGTATGCTTTTATACATGGGTCAGATTCTTTTTTTTTTTTTTTAATTTTTTTTTTATTAATTTTATTTATTTCTGTATGTGTATGAATGTACTGTCTGCATGCAAGTCTGTGCACCCGTGTCGTGCAACGCCGCGGAGTTCAGAAGAGGGTCTCTGAATTCCCCTGGAACTGGATTATGTTCTCCTGGAACGGGAGCATCAAGAGAACAGGTTTCTTGGCGGCCTCCATGTGGGTGCTGGGGGATTGAACCCGGGTCCTTCTGCAAGAGCGGCGGCGCTCTTTAAAAAAAAAAAACAGCCAGTGCTTTTAACCTCTGAGGCTTCTCTCCAGCCCCATGGGTCAGATTCTTAGAACAAGTGGACTTGCCAGGTAGAGCCAATGAAACTATGAGATATATGTCCAATTTAATTTTGTAATTGCAATAAGAAAGAAAATTCATAATATATATTATATATATATATATATATATAAATTATATATATATATATGACCCAGTTATTACAAAAGGATGTATTATGTTGAAACATCTGAAATTCCAATTTTATTTGGCAGTGAGATAGACAAGCTTCCTTTTAATCTCCTGCCTGGAGAACAGAAATTTGGCTGCCAGAATTTTTAGTGCTACTAACACAGAACAGTGTGGCTACCATATAACTTTTCAGTCAAATACTTCACGTTTCAAATGCTTCTTTACTTTTTTTTTTTTTTTTTTTCCAAAACTAAATTTCTAGTCCTCTGGCATAGGAATGTTGTATAATTCAACCTTTCTTCATCAACTTTTAGACTTTCTTTTTTATTTTTAGCATTGATTTCCCCACCCTCAGTCCTCTGGTCATTGCCATTTCCAGATGTACTGGGTCTCACCTCTTCTTCAGAGTTCTGCCGTCTCTGATAATTGTTTTTCTTAAGTCTTTTTTTCCCATATGTTTAAGATTCAAGTTACACAATTCTTCTATGGCTATCATTTGTGCATCTGTTTTTTGGCTTTCTAAACTCCTCCACTCCTGGAAGGAATAGACACAAATGTGTATTTTCAATACATTTTCCTTAACCAGGATTCTGACCTGAATGTTTTAGTAGATGACACTCAAGAAACCATTAATCTTAATCTTAAGTAAACTACTCTGAGAACTGAAAGTGAGAGAATGATTCTCAACTGATTTCTGAGAGAACACAATTTTAATGTAAAATCACAGAATATAAGAACAATATTTATAAGAAAATAATTTAATTTTCTCACAAATATTAGGAAAAAAACAATTTATTTTTCAGTAAAATATTTATATGAAAATACTTTAAAATAAACATCTTGAAAAACTTGGATTTATATCAGGTTACTAAAATTTTACTTTAAAACTCTGTTAATATGATTAAGTAAAAATACATTAAAATATATCTTTATGAAATAGAAGAGGCATGTGCTAAAATTTCCCATACCTGTTCAAAATAAAAACTCATGGAAAACAAGGAGAAAACAAAAGGACATTCCTATTAAATATCAAAGCTAAATACCATATTTGTTTACCAAATACCTAGAGCAAGCCATATTTATCATTAGATATCCTTCAGTTCAGACCAACGACTAGCAAAGATTATTTATAGCCCTAATTTCTAATCATATTTTTCACAAGTTTAAACCAGAACAGAGTAAGAGTAAGAAATAAATAATGGAGAGATGATTTTTTAAAAAGTAAATGCAGGTTTTTTTGATTTAGCGAGAAAAAAGTGGTTTACATAGAAAATCAAGAAAATACATACGTAAGAAATATATTAAATGTCCTTAACAGAACTCAATGTGGTTTTGGATTGTACAGTAAATTCACAAAAGGTAACTGCAGTTTTATATGTCAATAAAAGGAAAAGTTGTATGTTTAATTTTTAGAAGACATAAAATATAGATACTTAGTAACAGTCAGCAAATGAGGTTTTGGATTTTTTGAGAGATAATTAGAAAACTCTATTGGAAGATGTATTGAAAGATGGAGTAAAGGAAATATACAGTGTTGAGTTAGTGATTCCAAACCACACATATGACTTTCAGCTAGTAATTAATATTAAATTTGAATACAATCTCACTTAAAAACATGAACGAATGAACAACTTTTGTTGATTTTCTATGGGAAATTGGTAAGCAGAACCCCAAATCCTATGTGTGAGGTTAGTTCATAAGAATTTAAAGAATGTGAAGGGAAAGAACTTGCTTCAGTAGATGCTGCAAAAAGTAAAATGTGAACAATGAACGTAGAGTTTGAATACCAGACTAAAAGAACGCAACTGATCACAAAGAATGAGACATACTATCATGAAGAAATTTCATAAATAATAAAGGTATTATTACAAATTTGTGGAGGGAAGATGGTACATTCAATATGTGATGCATATTGACAATTAGAAAATGCAATTAAATTTCTATTTCACAGTTCATATAAATTTATTTCAGGTAGATAGGTAGCTCAAATGTGAAAAGGCCTAACTTTAAAACACCTAGCAAAATATTGGAGAAAAGAATTGTTCGGGCTGGAAAGATAACTCAGCAATTTAGAGCTTGCAAAGGACCTGGGTTTGATTGCCGGTACCCACATGACAGCTAACAACTATCTGTAACCAGTTCTAGGGGAATTCTGGACACTGTATGACATGAGTCCACTTTCATACATGCAGGCAATATACTCATACATATAAAACAAAAATAAAGTATTTTTGGAAAAAAGAATTTTGATTTCAGCATAAAGGCATCTGGTTTAAGTAAGATGCAAAAAAACATAAGTCAGGGACTGGAGAGATGGCCTAGCTGTTGAGAGAGCTAACTGCTCTTGCAAAGGGCCCAGGTTCAATCCCCGGCACCCACATGGCGGCTGAGAACTGTCTTTAACTCCGGTTCCAGGGGACTCTGACACCCTCTTCTGACCTCCGCGGCTTTGCATGACACGGATGCACAAACCTGCATGCAAACAGTACATTCATACACATAAAAAAGAAATAAAATTAAAAAATAAATAAAAATCATAACTCAAAAGTAAAATAAATTGATCATTTGTTTACATTAAAATGATAAATTTTTGCATTTCTGAAGATACTAAAGTAATAAAAATGCTCTATTTTCAGATAAAAAAATTCAAAAAGGATTAGCATCTGGAATGTGTAAAGAGCAGCATGTTAATCAGATAAAGACATCAAGCCAATGGAAAAGTACATAAAAGTATTAGTGTGAAACTTGCAGAAGCCTAAGTTGGCAACAAAAATATGACCTAAACATTGTTGGGAAAATAGCAGTTCCAGCCTGGATGAGACACATGTAGGAAGAGGTCAGGATGAAGTAGCAGTTCCAGCCTGGATGAGACACATGTATGAAGATGTCAGGATGAAATAGTTCCAGGCTGGATGAGACACGTGTACAAAGATGTCAGTATGAAATAGCAGTTCCAGCCTAGATGAGACACATGTACGAGATGTCAGGATGAAATCGCAGTTCCAGCCTGGATGAGACACATGTACGAAGATGTCAGGATGAAATAGCAGTTCCAGGCTGGATGAGACACGTGTACGAGATGTCAGGATGAAATAGCAGTTCCAGCCTGGATGAGAAACATGTACGAAGATGTCAGTATGAAATAGCAGTTCCAGCCTGGATGAGACACATGTACAAAGATGTCAGTATGAAATAGCAGTTCCAGCCTGGATGAGACACATGTACGAGATGTCAGGATGAAATAGCAGTTCCAGCCTGGATGAGACACGTGTATGAGACGTCAGTATGAAATAGTGCTTCATTAGTAGGATTGAAAGGTTATTCCTGGACAAACTGTCAGTCCATGAAAGAAAACAGCCAGAACTGACCAGAGTCCAAGACAACAGCTCCAGAGAAAGTAGACTGTTTTGCTTCTCATCCACCTGTGCCCCTTGTCTAAGCCTAGGGAAAAATCTGTGGAAGAGGGGGCGTGGTAGAATGTAAGGGCTGTGATTGGGGTGAATGGTGAACCTACAGCAATATAGCCTGGACCCTCATTTGATCAACTTGATTGAACATACAAGCCCCCCCCCCCCCCCGCTGGATGGTGGGACCAAGGGGCTGTGTGGGTTTGGACACAACTGCTTGCAAATTGGTTTTACATGAAGGATGCTTGTACTCATAAATTATCACTTATTGCTAAAAAATGGAAAAAAAAAACTGAGAGAAAGATGCAGGACAATTATGGCAGAATGCAGGATCTGGCATGGGGTGGGGTGGGATGGGGGAAGGGAAGGGGAAATATGCCTGAACTGAATTGGAAAATTATTTATTAAATATATAAATTATAAAATTAAAAAAAAAAAAAAAAAGAAAAGAAATAGCAGTTCCAGCCTGGATGAGACACGTGTATGAAGATGTCAGGACGAAATCACTATTTTGAAAGCCAACCTAAGCTTAAAATTTTTAATTTTAAAAGGGTATATATCAGGCAATAGTAGGTAATTTAAAACTGTATAAATTAAGTTGGATGAAGTTGTAGAGGCATTTTGCGTGGTAATCAGCGCATAGGCTCTGTAGGGTACTTACCGGGAAGGATACCAGCCCCAGTTTTGTCCGCTGGTGTAAGAAATTTTGTCATCTACGAATGTTGTCCTCTGACCTCCATACACACATGTGCAGTTACAGAATGGAGATATACATAATAATGCTAAATTAAAATGAAATTAATAGGAAAATAAGGTTGACAAAGCTGGTGTTGAAACTACTCTATGGTTTCCTACACGAGTTGAATATTTTTGTAATACAAAGTGAAACTAAAAGAATTAATCTTAACAATAAGCAGCCTGGCAGGGGATGGGAGAAGCTGTATTGTGTTGATAGTCACTCTGAAATTATTTAAGCTTATTTACTTATTTATCTATCTATGTATTTACGGTCTGTCTGTTGAACGAAGAAATACTGGTTGGCAGACTCTCACTGTATTTTAAACATGCAGATCAAGGGTGGGCATGGTAGTACATGCCTGTAATCCTAGCACTCAGGAGACAGATGCAGGGAGATCACTGCAACTTTGAGGCCTGTTTGGGTTGCAATATTGAGGTCTTGCCTCCTCACCATTGCCCCAATAAAACAAAATGATACAGTACTTCTGCAGCAAGCAAAATGCCCAATTTAGATTTATTCTTAAAATTAATTTTATTTTGGATGAAGCCATAGAGGTGTTTTGTGTGTGTCTGTGGGCCAGTGTGTTTACATGAGTATGGGTGCCAGAGGAGGCCAGACAGGGTGCCAGTCAACTGGAGCTGGAGTTAGAGGCATTTGTGAGCCTTCGAAATGGTGCTGGGAACTAAACTTTGGTCTTCTGCCAGGAGCCACAAATGCCCTTACCTGCTGCGCCATCCCAGTCCTGAAAATGCCAATCTAATTGTTTTTCTTCCTTTGAAGCTAAAAGAAATATTTTATAACATCTAATTAATATAGAGGATCACTAGACTGAAATAAGGAAAGTGGTAATGTGTTGTGTGGTTATAGCATATGGGTAAGGGAATAAATGATGCTATCAGTACTCTTCGTGGTCCCTTTCTCTGACTGGCAGCAGCAGCCATTCTGTACCTTCATTACCCTTCTTCCTGGTCTCCATCACACCCACTTTATCATTTTTCCTTGATAACATTCTCGACCTGTTGCTGTTTTTGTTTTTTCCTTTGGTATAGGGGACAGCTAGACCCATTCTATGTACCTATACGGCCATCAATTCCCCTTACTAACTACACAGTTTCTTCTCTTTGGCTGATGTACACTTTTGAGTCTCTCTTCTTATCCACTAAGTTAGAAACAATAAATACTGGTTATCAATATAATTCTGCATATCAAAATGAGAAATGGAAGCCAATATAAAGCAACATTTGCTTCAAAGGACCATATATTTTTAAGGAATTATAATTTAGGTTTTTATATTAGGAAGGAATTTTATTTCCTTTTAAGGTCCTAATTTATACAAGAGTGGTCTCTAAAATATTTTCATAAAAATTGAGAGAAAAATCACAAAAATAATGGAAGAAAAAGGGGATTGAATATGAAATGGAAAAAGAATTGCATTGCACAACTTTTAAAGGTTCACAGAGAACTGTTCATCAGACAGCCACTTTGTATTCTCTTCATTTTGCTTTTCCTCCATAAGGTGATCTTTTATTCTCCAGAAATAATCAGATGAATATTTGAATTATGAAAATACATGTTTTTAAATGGGTAAAAAATGACGCATTATCTTATGTTCAAGTTAGTAAATTGATATAGAACTTTGAATGAACAGTAGGACATAAAAACACTTCTAACAGTATTATGAAGCGTTACAGATGCTTTTGGGGGAATAGCTGCTCATTTCCTAAATAGATTTATTTGGTAGCTTTTCTCATTTAATAAAAGAATGAATTGGAAAAATATGAACAGATTGTGATAACCAAAAATAAATGAACTTGACAACCTGGAAGAGAAGCAACTGCCAATGGACTGAATGATAATGTTGGAGAGTTGGCATGCAAAATTCATGGATGAATAAGAAATAAAAATTTTGACATTTAGGTTTAGAACAGACTGCTTAGAAGTGGATTTTGGAAAAACAACACTTTTAACAATTTTAATGTCCCAAAAGATAATATTCTAATGAAATATGTAGTCCATTGTGTTTTTAAAATAGTTTTGTATATCCATTTCTCTCCCTTTCTCTCTGTCTCTGTCTCTCTCTGTCTCTGTCTCTCTCTCTCTCTTTCTATTTCTCTCTAGATGACTATAATGGATATTATAGTTCTGTTAGTTCTAAGTTATACTCAAGAAGTAAACGTTTTAATCTGTTAACAATGGTTGATATCTCTATAAAAATAATCTGTTTAGAAACTGGAATTTCTGTTCTGGTTGTTCCGCATTTTCTGCATAATTTTAAGCAAGTTACTTAACATCCTTAAGTGCTTCATTTATAGTTACTTAACATCCTCAGGTGCTTCATTTATAGGCAGAAAATAATAATTTCAGAGAGTTCTGGAAATTGAAATGAAAAAGGCCTTTGACAGTATGTTGAACCCTTTACATATTATAAGCTGAGCAAAATAAGGTATGTTGCATATATTATCATTTGCCCTTAGAATTCTTTGGTACCATGTGTTTAGTGTCCTGGCAATGGAAGCTTTTTATTTTTCATTTGTATGTCTGCCATTGCACAGAAACATTCAAGCAGCCACAAACAGATTAAGCATGAGTCTCATTAAACATTTAAGTAAAGAATTGTAAAAATTTCATCCAATTACTTTGCATTATAGCTAAAGAAACAAAGGGACAGGGAAGTAAAGGGACAAAAGCAGAGGCACATCAGTAGCTTATTGTGAGATCAGGGTGGGGACTCAGCTCCATGTGGTTGACTTTCATGATTCCATATCACTTTCCCCTCGTTGGTTAGGCATGAAAGCCAGTGCTTATTAGGTTAGTGGCTTGGTGTTTCGTACAGACCCTTCCAAATAATAAGAGATTTTTGCTAATTTCCATGCATGATAGGATCTAGGGATTTAAAACACATACAGTACAAGGACACTCCTAAGCAATCAAGTACATTTTAAACATGTACAAGACAATTAATTAAAATTTTAATAAAACCAAAAGTTTTACAAGTATTTGCAATTATTTAACAACCACTTCACTAAGTCACCCATAATAGGCCATATTGTAATCCCAGCACTCAGGAGACTGACACTAAAATATTACAATTTCAAGGGTAGCCTGGGCTACAAAGCAAATGCCTATCTGAAAAACATTTTTTTCATATAAATCAAATGTATCATAGTAAAATATGTCTATTCTAACAAAAAATGAGTTAGAAATAGTTTTCTTGCAATTAACCTGAATGATAATTTATAAATAAGAGGATCACACTTAGATTTCATGTAGAATTTTTTTTGCTTAACCAAAGGATGTTTTTTCAGTGTTATCCTAAGGGGGAAGGACAAGCAAAAACAAAGTGCAACTTTTTTTGCCAAAGTATGCACTTATGAGTTATATAATTAAACACAGTCTATACTTCTGAATGATATAATTGAAATATTCAACAGAATGTTTTGATATTCATTAATTGAGCAAGTGATGATATTAGGTAGTATTATCTTTGTGAAGAGATGAAAAGAGTTGCAGAAACTTTGTTTAGTGCATGGACTCAAATCCAGGGAGATCAAGTCCACCTTAAGTAAACTATTAGGGGACAGCATCCCAGTCTTCCAGTCTTGGTATTTGTGATGATAGTGAGTCAAACTGCTAGGCTGCTTTAGTTTACAATTAGTTATTCTTAAAAAATGTCTTGTCAGAGCTGGAGAGAAGGCTCAGCATTAATAGTGTAAGGTTAAGAGTGCCAACTGCTCTTGCAGAGGACCCAGGTTCGATTCTCAGCACCCACATGGTGGCTGAGAACCTTCTTTAAGCTGGGTCTGGTGGTGCACATTTTTAATCCTAGCACGTGGGAGGCAGAGGCAGGCAAATCTCTGTGGGTTCAAGGCCAGCCTGGTCTACAGAGTGAGTTCCAGGCCAGCTGGGGCTATAGGGAGACCCTGTCTCAAAAAAAAAAAAAACAAAATATATAATATAGATATATATATATATATATATATTCAGGGAAAAAAAAGGTCCTGTTATATCCTTCAACTATTATCATATCTGTTTCTGAGTACCTTGCAAAGGACTTTCAGGTATTGTAAAAACCAAGTTAAAGTTTCCAAATTGGTTTAAGACAAATTAAACTAAATATTCTATGAAGTTTCTCACAGATGTGTCTATATACACGTATTTATGTACAGATAGTGAGACAGAGTCAATGATGGAAAGACAGGGAATGACACTAACTTATTTTAAGGCTGTGGCCCATGCCATCTTGGAGGTTTGTGACTCCAAGACAGATTAAGTAGTCTGTCAAGGTGGAGACTCATGCAAAAGTTAAAGTTTGAATTCAAAGGTAGTGTGTTATCAGATTCTTTCTTAGAGGAGTACAATTTTATACTTGAAGATTCTCAACTGATTGGATTAGTAGACTAAATGTTTATTTAGATGTTAATCTTAGCCAAAAAAAAGACTGGCATGGAAACATCCAGGTTAATATTTGACTATCTGATTACTAGACCAGTTAACCAGATAGATTAAAATTAACCATCTCCCCATCTCAGATGTTCTGAGCATTAAGTGACTTAATACAGTAAGAAATTGTCTGGAACATAACCTCAATCAAATGCTATTGTAATTCAGGGAGAAAAATTGGTGAACATTATTGAAAAAATGACAACTGTCTTTAGCTTGTGTATGAAAAGACAGGAGGTGTTGGGTGATCATGAAAGCTAACATAACACATGTAAGTTTCCTGCTAAATTGTCAGGGCACATCTTCAGATTGAAAGTGTCTGAAGAGACGACATCATGTAGACAGGGGAAGCACACTGGAACACATCTGCTTTTCCCTTTAGCTGCATTTCCCTCCAGTTCAAGAGATGCCGCTCTTCCCTGACACTAGACAAAGCTCAGTTCCTTCAATCTGAACAGGGAAAGTGCCTCATTATCTTTAAAAAAAAAAAGGAAGGGAGAGAAAGTGAGAGAGACAGAGTGGTGAGAGAGCATGATAGCACTTAAATCGTACATTGTGCATGTGCATTTGCACACTTGCAGGTATCTGAGTGTGGACACTCATGTGGAGGTAAGAGGTCAGTTTTGCCTGTCAGTCTTCACCTTCCACCTTGTTCAAGGCATGGTCTCCTTGCTGTCTGCTACTGCCTATGGTAGGCTATCTTGCCTCCAAATTTCCAGGGATTCTCTTGTCTCTGCCTCTCATCTCCCCATAGGAATGCAGAGACTACAGATGTGTGTTATTATTATTACATTCAGCTCTTACAGACATTCTGGGGATCTGAACTCAGGTCAACAGAGTTGGGTGGTCATTGTTTTACCCTCTGAGGCATCTCCCTATCCTCAGAAATTTCTTCTGTCTCTTTCTCCCTCTCTTTTTCTTGCTGCTGCTGGGAAGTAGGCATAAAATAAAGGTGCATCTCATGAGGCCCCAGCAGCAGATAGCGCTATTATTCACACCTTGTTCACAAAGAGAGGTTCATTACAACCAGCAGTTATGAAAGATATGCAGTTCCTAAGCAGATTTAGCCTTCTTGCAAATAAATCTTTGAGAAACACACTGGACTGCAGCCTTGCCTCCCCTTTCTGTTCTCACTGTGTTGTAGGACATGTCCAAGTCTCATCTTCGAAGCTCAGAGTTCAGGCATCAGCAGTTTCCTGCACTAACAGGACTACTGCTCTTTCCTTCTTCATTAATTGTGAATTTTCCCAAAGCTTGTTTTCTTTTTCTAAAGGGCATAATTTGTAAGGAACTTTGTAAATTCCTTAATAAATCTTTTTTTTCCTAACAACATTTCTGACTTCCCACTTATTTCAAGAGTTTAAAATTACCATTTTTTAAAAAATCTTGAGCACCCTTGGCTCTGCTTTTAGCTGCATAGACTTTAAACTGCTTCCTTTCCTCATGAGTCACACAAGAATTTGTTTCGTGTGTCATCTATGGTTTCTGGTACAAACAAAGCATTATTCTGCAGCTGTTCCACACTTTGTCTCTCAGTCCTGTTTCAGCTGATCTTATAAAAGTGGTTGCTCATATCGCAATTGCACTTGAGAAGTTGTCTGTGTACTCCTGGAGTCAAGAGTGAAGGACGTGGTATTAGTGTCAGCCTTGAGCAGATTTGGACCATGCAGCAGTCCTTTTGGGTGTCCTTCCTCTTTGGGGCCCACTCCTTTGACTTTTAATGTTGAGTTTCTCCATTATCTGTTTTCCCCAGCCAATGCTCTATAAGCCTCACTGAGATGAGAGCCACCCTATTTTTTTGTAAATTTTTTGCATTTCATATAAAACAACTGAATTATGTTTATACCTCCTCCTCCAGCTACATTCCCCCTGAGTTCATGCAGTCTGTTATATGTGTTAAGGCCTACCAAGTTGAGTTTATGTACTGAGTTGAGACCCTCTGCTGTTGAATCGTTTCTGAGAAGAAATGAACAAATATCATCTCAGTTGGGGCAGTGTTCTAGTTTGGTTTCTGTTCCTGTGATAAACACCTTGACCAAAAGCAACTTGTATAGAAAAGGTTTGCTATAGCTTACAAGACACAGTCCATGAATCAAGGGAAGCCAGGGCAGGAATTCAGGTAGGAGCTTAAGGCAGAAACCAGGCGGAACATTGCTTATTGCCTTGCTCCCTGTGACTTGCTCAGCAACCTTTCTTATACAGCTAGACCCACCTGCCTAGAGATGACACTGCCCACCATGGGCTGGACCTTCCTACATTAATTAGAAGTTAAGAAAATGATTTACATACCTGACTGCAGACCAAAGCTTCAGCTGAGATTCCCTCTTTTCAGGTGACTTTACGTTTGCCTCAAGTGGACAGCTGAAGATAAGGTGGACAGGCTCCAACCATATAAACAAATAACCAACTCAATGCAAGTGTAGCTTGGTAAACAAATAAGTTTAGTTGGACTTACCTGAAAGATGGGTGAAGGATTACTTACAGAATAGAGCTCTTGTTGCCACTATTCCATCATGTGCCAATGGGTAGTCCACCCTGGTAATTACAGAAGTAAACCATGTTCCCAGAGTGACTTAAGTTTCATGTGCCTGTCTTTTATGTGGGGGGGGGGTTACCTTTATAACCTAAGACTTAAAATTAAATATCATTCTCTAACTATGGACCTCCTAGATAATGTCTTCATTGGACTGGCCTGTGCCCATTTTGGGCAATGCTATTCTTAGCCAGACATTTCTATATTGTACACAATAGGCTGAACATGAGTCAGCAACACAAACCAGTAAGTAGCATCCTTTCCTAGCCTGTGGTATAGTTATTACCACCAGCCTCCTACCATGAGCTTTTACTATTAGTCAGAATGTTTTGCCACAGCAATTAAGAATTTATTGAGTGCTTAAGTCAATGTTTAAGCTTTACTTAGGTGTTATATAGTAATTAAAATTCCAAATTAATTCAACTGATCCTCTTGGAGGTTTAGCAATCATACTTAAAGCTCTAATCTGATTTAGCAAGAGGGATTTGAACGGACAGTCTTTTGGCCCTTACCCTTTGAGTCCTAAGGTCCTGCATGGGCACCTTCTACATGTCCTGGGGCGGTGAGTCACCAGTCATCCCGGGCCAGGGAGGTCTTGGAGATTCACTTGAAAAGACTTCATCTGAAAAAAAAAAGGACTTCATCTGCCATTGTCCAGTGAAGGGAGGAAAGTCAATATAGAGGAGAAACTCCTCACACTTCAAAGGGAAGTTCTGGTCAAGCAAGACCTGACATTGTCCTCACAGATGGAACTGGTAAAAAGAGCCAGGCACAAGGCCTGAATGACCCCCTAAGGACCAGAACCTCAACTGACCTTAACACCAAAACTAATTTTATTTATCTGAGCTAACCATGTGCTTTTGAACACCCCAACAGGAAAGTATAATCAAAAGAAGAAAAATGAAATAACTTATTACCAGAGAAATAGGCGAGAGACCTACTGGGCCAAGTTAGAAATCTACTGTCATGTTAGAAAATATCTCAGAGATAGGTGGCAGATTTACTGTGCCATGCCAGAAAAAACCACCTGTTATAATCTCATGGCTATGCTGGCTCTCATTCTGGAGCCCTGTGTACTGAAACTGACCCTCATTCTAGAGCTATGTGCTAAAACTGGCCCTTATTCTAGAGTTCTGTGTACTAAAACTTTTTTTCCAATTCCTCGGAAATATAGTACAGGTCCTCTCTCCCTCTGGAGACCCTAGGCATGGACCCTCCAATTACTAATGCACCTAGTAACCCCTCCCCCCATTGGCACTGTGAAATCCCTACCCTGGTACACTCATATAAGATTCAACCAGCTTGTCTTTTCAGTTGCAGAGAAAATGTCCACTAACTACTGGCCACTATCGATCTGGACCAAAACCACCAGGCAAAGCACCCAGAGCAGCCAAGATAGGAAACCATTATAACCTGCCAGCCTAACACCCATTCTCCCGAGACTTTGCACCCCCTCAGCTCTGAAGCAGATACAGAAGAGAGAACAGCATCCCATTCCCTTATCATAAACAAAAGGCTGGAATGTTAGATCTGGGTTTCCCAGAATTCCAATGGACGCACAGATGTCCACTTCCTCCGGAGGCTGTCAATCTTCTGACTTCTTCCCCTGTACCTGAGGTCCCTCCCCATGGCTATAAATGGGTGGGCCTCTGTCGCCATGCTGCTCCTGCTGCTGCTACACCACGTGCCAACAGGTAGCCTGGCCTGGCAATTCAAGAAGTAGATCATGTTCCCTGTATTTTTTTATGTTGTGTTGGAGATGGAGGCTATGGAGCTGTTCATGCTAGGCAAGCACTCTACCAACTGAGCTACATCTCAGCACATGGTATTGATTTTTTTTTAATTTTCATTTTTTATTGATGTCTTGTGTATTTCATACATCATTTTCCAAATCAGTTCAGGCATATTTCCCTTTCCCTTTCCCCCAACCCCCCCCACCCCAAATCCTTCATTTTTCTATAAATGTCCTGCATCTTTCTCAGTTTTTTTTTTTCATTTTTTAACGGTAAGTAATAATTTATGAGTACAAGCATCCTTCATGTAAAACCAATTTGCAAGCAGTTGTGCCCAAACCCACACAGCCCATGGGACCCACCATCCAGCAAGGGGGGCTTGTATGTTCAATCAAGTTGAACAAATGGGTGTCCAGACTATATTGCTGTAGTTTCACCATTCACCCAATTGCAGCCCTTACATTCTATCATGCCCCCTCTTCCACAGATTGTTCCCTAGGCTTAGAAAAGGGGCACAGGTGGATGAGAAGCAAACCAGTCTACTTTCTCTGGAGCTGTTGTCTTGGACTCTAGGCAGTTCTGGCTGTTTCCTTTCATGGGCTGACAGTTGTCCAGGAATAACCTTTCGATCCTACTAATGAAGCACAAGCAATTAAATATATAGGTATTTAAACAGTACTAATTGTTATGGCAGGTTACTTTGGTATAGACCCAGATGTTTGGATGGTATGTTAATCCATGTATTACATTTTTTTTGTTAAATATGACAGGGTCTTACTGTGTCTTTTATTGAGGGTTTCCACCATTATAACCTAACAGTAAGAAATACAAATTGTTGAATATCCAGGCTTCTGACATAGATAACACATCTTTTAAAGCTCATGATAAAGCTAGTCATATGCTCTAAGTCTTGTTGGCCTTCAGCTTTTGAAGAATATTTCTCTGTGAAGTAGGTAGTTTCTGATAAGCACATTGAGCTCTCTCATCTTAGTTTCCCTTTGTGGTGCGAAGGAAAGTTCCTAGAAAAATCCTGCATCTCGAACTGAACTTCCTGAAAGTCTGATCAACTGATTAAAACTTCATTGACTGTGGTGAATTTGGAATGTCAGAGATTCAGAACATAGTTACACTTTATCTTGGGCCTTGTTTCTGTTTCCTAAATAGTCATTCCTTTTCTACCTCTTTATCTGACCTAACATCCCATAACTGACATATAAGTAACATATAAGACATAAATTTTTTTTCAAAATTTGTTATTTTAGCACACCACCAGATTTCATCAGTAAAAAAGCTAAGAACTCATCAGATACCATCTGAGACCTATAATAAGAACACCCCCCCCCCGCACACACACACTACTTTGCCATGACCTATCTCCTGAATATATCTACCAATGTATTTGAAAGGTATCTTGAGTTATGACTTTTCTTTGTTCTGTTACTATAAAACTGTAATGCAACTGTTACCATGCTGAACATGGTATTTGGGGAAACCTAAATGTGTGTTCTCAGACCATAGTCGCTCATATTTAGTTCCAGAATAAATTATCTCTGAACCCCTTTTTAGTGAGAGTTATTCTTTTGCATCAACAGTAGACTGGTGTAGCCATTGTCCTGGTGGCTTATTGTTGGCTATTAGGGACTTCACAGCAAAGGACTTTCTCTGGAGAATCCCCACACACAAATGGAAATCACCCAGTTTACAAATTCTTGGACAGTAATTAAGGCCTTAGTAATTAAGGCCTTAGACACAGCTAATGGGTTGTTATTAACAGGTAGAATGAAATCTTGGATAAAATCAGACCTACTGTGGATTCCCATTCAGGCTATAGAATTTATCATGGGCTCAGGCTTTCAGCTGGTCCTTGCCTGTCTCTCTGGTCCCAGCTCTGCTTCTTTCACACCCTTACAGGTACTCTCAGAATCATTAACACAAGAATCATCAGCCCAAGAGTGTACCTAGAGGTAAATTAGAAGGTGTAACTTAACATCCTTGTCTTGGGGGCTGAGGAGTTGATTCAGCAGATAATGTGCTTGTCTGGTATGTGTGAAGACTGGAGCTCAGATTGTCAGCACTACCATAAACCCTGGGTTGTTGTGGTGGTTTGCCTGTAATTCCAACGTTTGGAAGGTGGAGAGAAGAGATCATCTGAGCAAGCTGGCTAGCTAGACTAGCTTGTTGGTGAGCTGTCATTTCAATTAAGTGACTTTGCCTCAAAGAGTAAAGTAGGGACTAATCAATGAAGAATCCTTATGTCAGCCTACTGTGGGAACTTGTGGAAATCAAGAGACTAACAGCCGGTCCAGTTGAAGGAGAGTTTATTCACATGGGGGGCAATTTGGGTCACTCCATATAGCGCCAGTCCCTAATTCCAGTTTTTAGGGAAACTTATAGTTTACTTATAACGTAATAGTTTAAGCAAGTAAATAGTGAATACATGGTAATGAATCAAGTAGTTACAGGTGGTTACAAAAGATCACAAGAATGTCTCAGTTTGGGAAAATTTCAATGGTTCTGTATAAAAAAAAGATTTTAGCAATCATATTATTATCATTGAGTTGCTATCACAAGTCTAGGGTCTCTACATACATGTACACCAGCATCCACATGCATACAACACATGTACCTATGCATGTACATTACACACAAACATATGAAATAATGAAAAACAAATTCCAAGCATGAGCTAGGAGAGCAAACAAAGCATGGGACATAAAGAGAGAGGAGAGTTTTTTATGGCAGAATTTGACAATTCAAGTAAAAAAAAAGTATCATCATCAAAGCACTTATTATAGAGAAAAGTCAAAATTTTTACTTTAATTTCTTTCTCATTTAAATTACATTAGTCAAGACACTTAGTAGGTGAGCACTCAGCTGCTACATGTGTCTTGATTGTTAGAAAGATGGGAAACCTATCGCACTTTCTGGTTTGTCTTCTACCCATTCAAAAATGTACACCTCTGTGCATTCATATATGCAAATTGTAGACTTTGAAAATTTAACTATGTTTGGATTTTTTTTTTTTTTTTTTTTTTTGGTCTTTTTGAGACAGGGTCTCCCTGTAGCTCCAGCTGTCCTGGAATTCTCTCTGTAAATCAGCTGGCCTTGAACTCACAAAAATCCACTTGCCTCTGCCTCCCAAGTGCTAGGATTAAAGGTGTGCGCCACCACGCCCAGCTATGTTCAGATCTTATGTTTTTTATTAATTTTATTTATTTATGTATGTGTATGAATGTACTGTCTGCATGCAAGTTTGTGCTCCTGTGTCGTGCAATGCACGCGGAGGTCAGAAGAGGGTGTCGGATTCCCCTGGTACTGGAGTTCTCCTGGAATTGGAATTTCAGACGGTTCTCGGCCGCCATGTGGGTGCTGGGGATTGAACCCGGGTCCTCTGTAAGAGCGGTCGGCACTCTTAACCGCTAGGCCACCTCTCCAGCCCATGTTCAGATCTTATACCTACAAATGATCCTTTGAAAGAAGCTCACAGGAGAATTGTCACATGGCAATTCCTTGTATACTAAAGACGTTTTGCAAATGGCCACTGTAAGAGCAAACTCATACCAATGCCAGAAATCTGATTTTTTTTCTTATGAAAAGAGATCAGGAAACTTTCAAGACCCAGTTAGATCTGTGAATTTGTTTTACTGAGCAACATTTCTAGAAACCTACTAAGTCAGAGAAATTCCAAAAGTTTATCATCCAACAGTAGCAGACTTTTGATTGACCATAGACCTGCTCAGAGTTAGACAACCTTCTTATTTGGCCATAGGTCTTTACTTTTCTACAGACCATAGTCATATCTGTCTATGAACACATCAAAGGCAGCTGAATTCACTTATGAAATGAGACTATCCATAGAGTGGCACCTTTCTTGGTCTCTTTTTGCATCTTCTGTGACTATGCATTGATCACAGTATTTTCAATGCATCTGGACCTTTTCATTTGACCTTGGAATTTGGCCTTTCTTTGATTACTGTTTCTCTGCTAGTAACATCTCTTCCTTGATTCCTCACAAGAGCTCTTGCAGATGGATAAGGCTCTTGAGCATCTTCCAGGATGAGTGCATCATCAATGGTTCACTTGTCAGGTGTACTACTACTTCACAATACCAGGTTCCCAGATAGTGTCCCCTATGTGCTCTTTAAAACAGAAGAAGACTGGGCTGGAGAGATAGCCTAGCGGTTAAGAGCACCGACGCTCTTGCAGAGGACCCGGGTTCGATCCCCAGCACCCACATGGCGGCTGAGAACCGTCTGTAACTCCAATTCCAGGAGAACTCCAGTTCCAGGGGAATCCGAGACCCTCTTCTGACCTCCGCGGCATTGCACGACACGGGTGCACAGACCTGCATGCAGACAGTACATTCATACACATACAAAAATAAATAAATAAATAAATAAATAAATAATAAAAAAAAAAAAACAGAAGAAGACAAATGGAACATAAGGAAGTAGCCAAACAAGTACAAAGCTTCAAGATTGCAAATGACTACTACCTTTGTTCCAGGTACTATGAGATCCATGAAGGATGAACAGTGGTTATTTTCTCAAACCTCACTATCTATTGATCTCACCCCATCAACCAGGCATTGTCACTAGGGGAACACTACCTTAAAATAAACTCTGTCCATTGTGAAATTGCCACAACTCTGGGAGCAGAGTCAAAACTCTTTCTAATTATAACTATATCTACTATCCTTTATCACTTACCTACTATGTGACAGGAACTGGACCAGTTATCTTTAGAGTATTAGTTTCCATCCTCATTGTAGATTCCAGAAGCAACTGTTATTTTCATTATGCAAGTGAAGATGTGGTTTAGAGATGCTAGGACATAAATCTATGAATCTAGATATAAACCTGTGCCTGGTCTGACTTTCAAAGTTTTTAATTATTAATTATTTTTATTTTATGTGTAGGAGTATAGCTCCTGCATGTATGTAAATGCACCTGTGTTGGTACCCTTATAGGTGAGAAGAGGGGACTGGATTCCCCTGGATCTGGAGCTATGAACAGTTGTTACCCCCCATATGGGTGCTAGGAATTGAACCCAGGTCGTCTGCAAGAACAGCCAGTGCTCTTAGCTATTGAGACATCCCTCCAGTCCCCATGACTTTCAATTAGTTCTCCTAGTCCCTGCCTTTGGTTTTTGCAGTGCTGTGAATCAAACTCAGGTCTTAAGTCAGCTATAGAGATTCTCCGCCAGTAAGCTACACCTCTGACCAACCACCATTTTTACTGTTCTCCTAACTGCTAAAATCGGCCTGACAGTTTGCTTGACTTCTGTTATGTTTTGTAATATAGCTATCTTAGTGCCCTCAAGTAACACATGTTCCCTGCTTCAGTTTATGCAGGTCTGAAGATTGGCTTCTTTGTTTAGAGTTTCTAAAAGTATAGTCACAGAGTGATAGCTGTTCTTCGTAGCTTTATGAGATTGGTATTCCCTTTAAAGCTATCAGAAACACCAGTTTCCTGGCTTCTTATCTGCTCTTGGTTGGAGGTGGCATTCTTCTTTTAGGGACCTCCTATTTGACTGTTTTCATAGACATGTACAGCAGGGCTGTTGGCTTCTTGAAGGGCAGCAAGAGTCATACTCTTCATTGCGTTATGGAGTTTAGAATTTTTAAAGATATTTATTATTATTATTATTATTATTATTATATGTGTGTGTGAGAGAGAGAAGAGAGAGAGAGAGAGAGAGAGAGAGAGAGAGAGAGACAGAGAGAGAGACAGAGAGAGAGAGAGAGAGAGAGACAGAGAGAGAGAGACCACGTGCATGCTGGTGCCCTCAGATGGCCAGAAGAGGATGTTGGATCCTCTGGAGCTAGAATTACAGGTGGTTGTGAGCCACCTGACATGGGTGCTGGGGAAAAATGAAGTCTAGTCCTCTACAAAAGCAGTAAGTGCTTTAACCACTGAGCCATCTCTTCAATTCCATGATGGAGTTTGGCTAAACAGCCTCCTATAGTGACCGCCTATAGTACATTTGTTACATTCTGTTACTTAAAGCAGGTCACCCACCCTGCCCACACTCCCAGGATGAGGAACCATCCAGGGGTATAGACTACTGGGAAGTGACTTCTGTTGGCTTGGCCATGCCCCTCAGTAAAGTTCTCACAAGGCAGTAGACTAGGGTTAGAAACACGTTTCCCACAGCATCATAGGCAGAAGCTCCTGCTGAGGCTGTTACTTCCAGCTACCATTTTCCTTCTCCATCCTTGAGAAGGGGAGGAAGTATTCATCTACTTTGCTGGGGCAGGGTGACAATTTGGCCACAAAATGCTTCATTACCCAGATGAAAGCCTCTTTATAAAGCCAAAGTATGTTTTTTTTTTTTTTTTCTCCAAAGAAAAATATAGAAAGAAGTCATCGGTTGCTAGGGAAACCACAACCTTTCACTGTGCTTATTTAGAAAAGAGACAAATTCAAGGCTCCTCAGTGGAAGAACAGGGAGGGTGCATTATGTACGGAGAATAAACAAAGGAAAAAATATTCTTTTGAAATAAAAATTCCATTATCTTGCATCTTGCTAAAAATATTTTATTCTTGGGGGTTCAATTTGAAATTCACCTCTTTCTTCTCCCTTCCGTTTTTGTCTTGCTTGCACATGAAACTTCCTTTGAAATCATCAGATTCTTTGCATCTGGGCAAAACATTAGAAGTTAAAGGGGTACTGTGCAAACTAGCAAAAAGCCATTCCAACATGGCTTGGCTAAGTAGCTGTGGGATCTCCCCTTCTGCCCACATTACACCAGGGCACTAAGTTAAGAGTTTCAGAAGGCTCTAGTACACCAGCAGACTCTGCATACTACTGCTCAAATGGTCACGTTTTTACACAGATAGTGTGATTCATTTCACGCTTTTGAAATGGCAGTTCTATTTTCAGGTTTCTGAAATTTTAGCTTAAGCAGTTTGGTATAGTTCGACTTTAAATACCAGTTCTCTAGACATTTTTGAGCCATGACTCTTCCTTTTGTTGAATAGTAAGACAGGCCCTTATCCTTCCTGTACTCTGCAGAGCAGACTCATTGAATGCAGGCCACCAATCTGTGATGCCAGACCACTGTATCTCCTAAGACCCAAAGAACTATGTTTTCCATCTCTTCAGGAATATTTTCCTTGTGAAATCATGAAGGAGAAGTAGGGTGAAGGAGTAGATAATTAACCTAGACTTTCCTGACCTGCAGAAATATTGTTATCTAACTGTCCATGGCTAGACACAACCCCAGGCTATTTTTCTGAATACCATCTCTGCACGGCATCATATTACAGTTTGGATGTGAAATGTTCCTCACAAGCTTGTATGCTTGTACAGTTGGTCTCCAGGTGGTATTGTATTTTTTGTAGATTTGTAGAATCATTGAGACTGGGGGCCAGCTAGAAGAAATAGGATCTAGGGGGTGGGTCTTTAAAGGCTATTATACCATTATATTTTCTGATTCACCAAGATGTGAACATGCCTACCCCTGACCCATCCACTCCAGCTACCACTCTTTCAAGCATTAATGGATAGTTTCAACAGATCCTTCCTCCCTTGAGCGGTATCTGTTAGGTATTTCATGATAGCAATGAAAAAAAGTAACTAATACATAGTCTGAAAAGGAAGGGAAAAAACACCTGAAAATTGAATTATGAATTAATCCTTGCATTTAGATGCAAGGTTCCTAACTCTGCTGTTAATTACTGCAGGAAAAATATCCTTAAGTGAATGGGTTAATTTCCAAAGTGAGAAGTTACATGCTGTTGAGATCATTGTTCCTCCTCCAGGATGGGACCGGTGAGGCCAAGTAATCCATCTCTAAGCAAGCAGATCATAGAGGTATTGGCATCTGATGGAAGCATGTCAGTCAATCAATGAAGGGGATCCTCCACCCAGCTCTAGTAGTCTCACACATGCTTCTGCTTTGTGAGTCTAAGCCTGTATTGAAGCAAGAATATTTTATTCATCATTGTAGTGCCTACATTAAAGGCTAAAACTTCAATCTTCTAAGTCCCTTCACAAAAACATTACAAAATATTGGATATAGTTATACCAATGGAAAAAAAAAACACACCTCGAATGATTGAGGTCATAGTTAAAACTGATGTTATACTGAACACCATAAACCTAATATAAAAAAAAACAGTAAAAGTACATTTTCAGCCCAACTAAAAATGTTAAAATGCAGTATTTAAAACAACAGTCTGAATCACTATTTTGCCTTAGTCATATGTATCATACTATGAAAGACTAGAAAGACTAGTTTTCCAATGATAACTTAATTTTTATAGAATTTAAATTTAAATTTATATATTATTACAGAAAAAGTCTTTTAATTAAATATAAAGAAAGTGCTCAATGAGCGCAGATGCATGAGTTACTAGTTATTACATGGGAGCAATTTTAAAGACATTTATTTATTATGCATTTGTATGTGTTTGTGTATAAGCATGTACATGAGGTGCCTAAGGAGGCCAGATGAAGGCTTTGGATCCACTGGTTACAGATGGTCATGGGTTGCCAGATGTGTGTACTGGGAACTGAACTCTGGTCCCTAGAAGGGCAACAAGCTTCCCTAAATGCTGAGCCACCTCTCCAGTACCCACAAAATAAAATAATTCATCAAAAAAGAGGTTGAGAATTTCCAAAGGCAGAAAAAAAGATAAAGAGAATACAGTTAGTTGGAATATTCAGAGCCAAACTCAAAAGTTATGAAGGTGCTTTCTATGGTCAGGGGATATGGGAAATTGTTATACAGAAAACACATGAAAGATGAGGGCTTGAAATAATGTAACTATGATACCGTACTCTCTAGATTTTATTTTAAATATTAGATTTAATAGAAAACATCTGTTGGTAAACAAGTCCATCAATCGATTACCTGTCCATAGAATGACAGCACAATCATGTATAAAAGTTAAAGACAGATTGATCACACAAAACAGTACTAAGAGGCCTGAGACATCATCTGAGAATTCTTTTTCAGAAATAGACAGCAATAGCTTTAAACACAGAGGGAGGGGATAGCAGCTATTTCGTGGAGGGCTAAGAATATGAAAGGAAGGAAGAGCAGCAGAGCATCTTGGGAAGAGGCTGGAAGGATAACTAGGCAAGAGGATGTATTTCCTGATATTCCGAGAAAATGAGAATGCATAGGAAAGAATCAGGGTAATTTAAGCAAGGAAATAATAGGAGAAGCATCTTCTGTGAGGTCTTTGCAGTAAACTCCAAGGGAAGCTGGAGAGCATGGGGTCTGAGTTGTGTAATTGTTTGCCATTCCTTCCCTTTGGCTAAACAATACTGAAATCATGGAGATTCATATTATCCAGTGGACTCCCACTTTACTGATGAGCACATAAGAGACCTTTGTCCAACACACAAGGCTCTGGTAGGGAAAGGGTTTCCAACCTTCTCCTCTTGGATCCTTGAAATTGAAAGTTGTTTGATATGAATGGGTCCCTGTAGGCTTTGAGTTTATCAGCAAATGACAGTTTTAGCCCCATCACCCTAGTCTCTCCAGGGAGGCTTCTATGTTCATGAGGAGATCAGCATGATAAAATATCCCAGGGAAAGGCACTAAGAGATGGTTTCCCTTCCAGGTACTTGATACTGACCAGAGAGGTTTCTTTGCACACAGTTAAATGTTGGTAGTTTGCTCCTTAGTTTGCAACAGCGATTCTTACACCAGGGACAGGCCTCCTCAAGAAGAGCTTTTAAGACTCTCTAAAAAAGTCATTGACCATGTAAATCCGTATCTCTAGACCCATAGATGAATGCAGCTTTTATTGGACATCATCAGAGAAGTGGCTTTATGCGGTGGATGGTGTTTAATGTAGAGACTCACAACTGATCAGAACCCAGAGAATAAGTGTCAGTGGAGTGTTCAGTCACAAATGGGACATCTATCTCACCCTGTTCCAAAGGCTCAGGTTTCATGGCAGAAGAAGAGCTGAAAAGAATATAAGAGCAGGAGTTGGGAAGGACCAGAGTGAAACAATGTCTTCTTGACATGACAGGTTTGCTAAATTCATGAACTCATAGCAGCTGTGGATGCCTACACAAGACCAGCACAAGATCAAGTAATCAATAGTTTAGTATAGAGGACTGAGGTGCTATTGACAGTGGATGGCTTCTAGGGGATGCACCATCAGTTTTCTTTAGGGGTGTGGCCCTGGTAGGTAGGCTATGCTCCAGAAGATGGCCCTACACCATGACTAAGCAGGCAGTGAGTTGGTTATTAAAAAACAAAGGGGGCATTAAGTTTAGAAGGGGTCAGGAGTTGGAGAGGTGGATCTGGAAGAAGTTATAGGGAGATGCTGGGGGTGAATGTGATCAAAATACATTGTAAGAAATTATTTTTTTATTTTATTATTTTATGTGTATGAATGTACTGTCTGCATGTAGGTTTGTGCACCTGTGATATGCAATGACACAGATGTCAGAAGAGGGCGTCAGATTCCCCTGGACCTGGAGCTAAAGACGGTTCTCAGACGCCATGTGGGTGCTGGGAATTGAACCCAGGTCCTTTGAAAGAGCAGTCGGTGCTCTTAAACGCTAGGCCATCTCTCCAGCCCATGAAATTCTTAAAGAAAAAAAAATATTATATTAAAAAAGAGCCTGCAAAACACTTGGCAGCCTCCATCTTCACCCCCAGGGTATTATCTTCATTGTATACAAACACAGTATGGGGATGTTGCTGGAAGGCAGACATGGTCCACATATGGTTCATTTCTTCCTTGAGGGCCTTGTATAGAGCAGGTGCCTTGGAAGCCTTCTGTGATAAGGATGATCACCTCTCTGGAATCAATGACAGTGTTCACCTCTACTCTCAGGGCCATGGTGGACTATCAAATAACCTAGCAGTGGGTACATTGTATCCATAATCATTGTCTTCACATACATCCTAGATATCATACTAGAGAGTAGGTCACTGAACACAATGTATCTACCAGAGCCAATTACTCCAATAAATAGCTCCATCCTTTGGTATCTTGGTTGCACCACATTCAGCCTTCAGGATGAGTATTTTCTGAGTGGATGTCAATGTACTCAAGGAAGGTGTTCCATATGAAAGAGGGATACCTCCTTGGATGCTAGGGTGAAGATCTTCACATATTTAAGGAGAAATCCTATTTTTTTTCTAGTACTCACCCAAGTTTGGTGCTCCTAGTGGGGAGCCCAATGTGAAGCACTTTTAGGACCTGGATTAAATCAGAGGATGTGATTTCTGATGTATCATGGCCATCTACTTTCTGCCTGTAGGCAGTGGTCCAGGATGATAAACTTCATCTTGTCACATGTATGCCTCCTGTGGTGGAAAGCTGAGCTATACTCCATAATCTTAAATTTTAATATTTTTCTATAATAATTAAAGACTCATATATTTTGGACAGTAGGTCCCAATCAAATTGCTAGTATTCTTTTAATCATAAGTTTTGGGAAGCTTGATATATTGTTTATAGCATCATAGCTTGTAGTACTTAGTAGTAAGAGAAAAAATTAAAACCACTCAGTTGATAGAGTTGCATACAAACAAGGCATATGTGTTTTTAAAGCTCTTCTTTAACTGTGAAACTGACAGGGATACTCAAGAAAAATTTCTCAACTTCATAGGTTTCTGTGTTGCTAGGAGATGAAATGCATCAAGACATTAAAAGAAATGGGTAAGGAAAGCAAGAATAATTGGAAGCACTTCCCTGTGATTAGCCTGTTCTGCCTGGATGTAAAAGGATGCAACATGTTGTCATGGTAAATTGACCCAACAAAAAATTTCTGATAGTTTATCAACCCACTATTTTAGATTAATTCCCAGCCCATGCTCCTCTCTGGGTGAAGTCATTTCATAAACCAAAAAAGAGAATTACAGTTTTGATATAATCCTAGAAAACAATTCAAGAAAAAATTGCAGTGTGAGAAGAACATATCTTCAAGCAACAAGTTAAATTCAGTGCTGGATTGTTCACAGATATTTTGTCTAAAAGACAAAATGGATGGAAATAGAAATCCTCATCAGATGATTCGGGAATCCTTTAATTACTCTGCATCAGAGAGTGAATCATCTGTGTGAGTTGCTGATTTTGCTACTATGGGACTAAGGAATCAGTTTCCTCATTGAGAATCTTAGCAACCTATTTCAAAAGTTATTTTATTTTATTTTAATTTTTTTGGTGTTTTTGAGACATGGTCTCCCTGTAGCCCCAGCTGTCCTGGAACTCATTCTGTAGACCAGGCTGGCCTTGAACTCAAAGAAATCCGCCTGCTTCTGCCTCCCAAGTGCGAGGATTAAAAGTGTGCGCCACCACGCCCAGCTAAAATTTATTAATTGTGTTCTTCAACCTCCTTTACAGTGCTGCCTGGGATGTCGCCTTGAAAATAGTTTTAAAGTAAGGCTGGAGAGAATGCTCAGTTGGTAAAGTGCTTACCACAGAAGACTGAGGACCTGACTTCATTTTTTATTTTTATTTATTTATTTTTTATGTGTATGAATGTACTGTCTGCATGTAGGTTTGTGTACCCGTGTCGTGCAATGCCGCAAAGGTCAGAAGAGGGTCTCGGATTCCCTTGGAACTGGAGTTCTCCTAGAATTGGAGTTATAGACGGTTCTCAGCCGCCATGTGGGTGCTGGGGATCGAACCTGGGTCCTCTGCAAGAACGGTTGGCGCTCTTAACCGCCAGACCATCTCTCCAGCCCCAGACCTGAGTTCTAATCCTCAAAACTCACATAAAAGCCAAGTATGAGCTGGATGTGGTGGTTCATGCCTTTAGGTCCAGCACTCAGGAGACAGAGACAGGTGGATCTCTCTGTGAGTTCAAGGCCAGCCTGCCTTATATAGTGGGTTCCAGGCCACCTGGGACCACAGGGAAATCAAGTCTCAAAAAGACTGAAAAAAAAAAAAAGAAAAAGAAAAAGAAAAAGAAAAAGAAAAAAAGAAGCTATGAAGAAATTACATAATTAGGCGTGAAAGCATATGTCTGTAACCCCAATGCTGGCAAGGGAAGGGAAGATGGGTGGATCCTGCAGGCTTGTTGGTTAGCTAATCTAGTTAATTTGGTGAGTTCCAGGTTCAGTGAAAGATTGTGTCTCAAAAAGTAAGGGGGATCACATCAAAGGAAGGTGCCCAGTGTCAACCTCTGGCCTCCACATTGCACATACAGCAAGTACACCCCACACATACATGCATACACATACAAATACCACCCCCACACATGAGAGAAAATAGAACTTGTTTAATAGAACATTTGATAGAAACTGTCAATAAAATGGTGGAGAAGTTTCAAATATTATGAGATTAGAAAATCTTGTAATTTCATGTGACTTGTTACTAACCAGGGAAAGGAAACGATTATAGATCCCTTATCCCTGCCAGAAGTTGCTATGAGGAGGGAGAGCAGTCATAATACCAAGTTTGTAGTTCTCAAATCCCTCACATGTGTATCTGTATGAGCATAAATGCAGCTCAGAAGACTTGAACAATCAACATGTGCTGGAGCTGAGACTGCAAGAGCTGAAGCAATTTTCCTCAGATTGTGATGACAGTTAAAAAAGTGAAAATTTCTGAGTTCCCAGTCCAGTGCATTTGTAGCACAATACCAAGTATTAGAATTTATTTGAAATATCTCAAATAAATACAAGCTTATTCCAGGGTGATATTTGAAACTCTGTGGATTTCTATAGGACATGTTTTCCAAATGAGTTTTGAAGCCTAAGGTAACACCTGCTACTTTTAAATAAATGGAAACTATCCTTAATCTTTATTAAACTCTCCTTACTTCCAATATAAATGCTTAGCAACAGTACACAAGCTGTCAGCATCTCCACTAAAAAAAAAAACAAAAAACAAAAAACTAGATAGCAATGCAAAGTAGTTTTAAAGTCTGATTAATGGCACACGCCTTTAATCCTAGCACTTGGGAGGCAGAGGCAGGCACATCTTTGTCAGTTCAAGGCCAGCCTGGTCTACAGAGTGAGTTCCAGGACAGCTGGGGCTATAAGGAGACCCTGTCTCAAAAAGACAAAAAAAAGTCTGAGTAGGAGTGAGTGGGAGGAGCAGATGCAGAAGCACGGCAATAGTAATGCTTGTTCAGTGCATTCAGTTGTCTGCTTCTGTCTGTAGTCTACCATACTTCACATTTTCACACAAAAGATTTAATGAAACACTTGTAAAATAACTGGAATCCACCAACAATTTTAAATAGTCATTTAAACATGCACACAATGTATACACACATGAATATATATCTATAGATAGATAGATGACAGACAGATAGATGATAGATAGATAGATAGATAGATACATAGATACATAGATAGATACATAGATAGATAGATAGAATACAGTTAGTATGCTTGAAGTAAGACATACATGTGCTTAGAACTTATTGCCTCTCCAGTGAATTCTCTTCATAGAAGTTAGAGTCTTACAGGCTCCTGGGACCTTGCTCATATGAACTTATAGCAATGGTATCAGTATGCACAAGACCCATGCAAACTCAAGCAGACAAAAATCTGAGCATAGAACTGTGGAAATGGGTATCAGGCTCCAAACTTAGTCAAAGAACTATTGGAATATGATTACTACTATATGAGGAAGAGCTGATGTTCTTTAAGGGAGTGACTCTAGATAGGCTGACTAGACCTCAGTGGGTGAACTTATATTTAGAGGGACATAAGGGGAGACTCATGTGACTTGATAGGTCTTAACATAAGTGACAGAATCCATGAAATCCAGTTGAAGGAGCTATGGGAAGGTGTTGATGGGATAAGGGGTATAAAGAAGACTAAAATGATGTTTATGAAATACAGAAAAATTCAACAAAAATATATTAAAGTGTTTTGAACTTGCTTAGAAGAATATTCAAATGCTTGCTGACAATAGCTCACAGTCAGTTGGAGTTAAGTGGCTCATACTAATACCAAGAATTCCTTTATTTTCCCACAATCACAGACTTGGAACTTGACAAGTAGAATGCAAACTTTTTACTTGACAGGCTGAGACAAATTTAGATATCCAAATATGAAATCTGGGGATATAGCTCAGTGGTACAATGCAGGTCTAACATGTAAAATGTCCTGGGTTTGAGTGCCAATGAGAGAGAGAGAGAGAGAGAGAGAGAGAGAGAGAGAGAGAGAGAGAGAAAGAGAGAGAGAGAGACTCTCACTCACAGACATACACATTGATTACCAAAAAGGATGTTGGGTAGAACCATTAGATGACACAGGAGAATTATTAGCCTAACTGCTTTCCCTTTTCATTGGATAATACTTTTAGGAATTATTTATTATAAATGGTCTTGTTTGGTCCTGACATCTCCATACCAAGTCATTTTAGTAGTAAATTCCAACCACTTCTAACTTAGATTTAGTTGCTTGCATGCCAAGTAACTGAATCTACACTTATTCACTTAATGGGATTTTTGCAGTTAAGTGTGTGGTGATTGAAATACTATTTAATCAAGGAGGCCAATTTGAAAAGTCAATGGTTTGGAAGTTTTCAGAGAGCCAAACATTTGACTATTCAACTGTCAATTATTCTGTTCCTTATAACATCCTGATAATGTAAAATCTTTATGTTTTTAAATTTGGAAAATGAGATATTCTGGGGTATGGTATATGCATGTATCTGTGTTTATGCATGTATACATATATGTGTGTACACACATATTAAAACACAAAATAAAAAATAACGACCCAATTAAAAGTTGGGTCAAGGAACTAAATATAGTTCTTTCACATACTATATATCTATATATATATATATATATATATATATATAATTATATATAACAAGATTATGTTACTAATCAATCTAGACCCATGTCTCCCACCCCACGCCCCCACCCCACCAGAGCTCATAATTCTGCCCAACATGTTTTTTATCTCCTTCTCATCTTTCTCAAAATTCCAAGTGGAAGTTGACTCTTTTGAGCAGAAGTTCACCATTTCAGTTAGTTCTTTGATGCAGCCCTTTCTGTTGTTGTGTTGTTTGCTGTTTGTTGTTGTTTCCAATATGCATCACTCCTGACTACTTTGGACAAAGCTCAGGGGGCCGCACAAGAAATACTTCCAATAGGTAGTTGGCACTAGCATCAACAGATGGGGGATGCGATTCATCATTTTTTTCTGGGACTGTGTTCCTTCACTCAGCATGATATCTTATAGCTCCAGCCATTTACCTGTGCCTCAGGTGGTCTTGGGAGATCCTCCCTAAATAGTTCTTAAAAGAGGGCTGGAGAGATAGCCTAGCAGTTAAGAGCACCGACGCTCTTGCAGAGGACCCGGGTTCGATCCCCAGCACCCACATGGCGGCTGAGAACCGTCTGTAACTCCAATTCCAGGAGAACTCCAGTTCCAGGGGAATCTGAGACCCTCTTCTGACCTCCGTGGCATTGCACGACACGGGTGCACAGACCTGCATGCAAACAATACATTCATACACATACAAAAATAAATAATAAAAAAAAATTAAAAGATCAAATGTAATGCTGGTCGAGTTTATGTTACTACCACAAATTATCTGGGACAGCAAATGTAGGAAGAAAAAAGGTTTATTTAACTAACAGTTTTGAAAGTTCAGAGTGTAAGGTGGGGTAGGGCCCTAGTGGCTCGGACTCTGATGATCTGCGGAGCCAGAGGCCTTTCTGTGAATGGTGTCACCCCATAATCAAAACAAATATTGGAGAAAGCATCACATTATATCCAAGACAGGAGGTCTGAGAGAGGGGGAGGAGACAGGCTTATAGAGAAATGTTTTATTATTATTTGTTTATTGTTACTTGTTTATTTGTTACTGACACAAGGTCTCACTGTGTAACCCTGGCTGGTCTGGAGGTCACTGTGTAGACCAGGGTTGTCTGAAACTCACAGAGATCTGCTTTCTTCTGCCTCTCAAGTGCTGGGATTGAGTGCACATACCACCACAAAGCAAAACAAAACAAAAACAAACAACAACACCAACAACAGATTAGATGTAAATGGCTGAAACATATTTTTAAAGTGTTCATCATCTTTAGCCATCAGGGAAATGCAAATTAAAACTACTCTGGCATTTCTTCTTACCTGAGTCAGAATAGCTAAGATCCAAAACCAAATGATAAAACATGCTGGTGAAGATGTGCGGGAAGGGAGACACATATTCTCTGCTGGTGGGTGTACAAATTGGTATAGTCATTATGGAAATCAGTGTGAAGAGCCCTCAAAAAGCTAGAAATAAATCTACCACATGATCCACCTATATGATTCTTGAAATATACCCAAAGGACTCTATATCCTCCCGGAGAGTTACCTGCTCATTCATGTTCATTGCCACCTTATTCACAATCATCAGAAATGGAAACAACCCAGATATCCATCAATGAATGAATAGATAATGAAAATATTGTATATTTACATAACAGAAAACTATTCAGCTATTAAGAAAAAATTATGAAAGTCGTAGGTGAATGGATGGAACAGAAAACAAATATCCTGAGTGAGGAAACCCAGACTGAGAAAGACAGATGTCACATGTTCTTTCTTGTATGTGGATGACATCTTTGAATCTTTTAAATTCAATTTTATTTATTATTTAATTTTATGTATATGAATGTGTGCTGGATAGCTTTAGTGTCAACTTGACACACCTGGGTTGAGGGAGCCTCAATTGGGGAATTGGCTCCATTGGACTGGCCTGTGGCCATGTCTGTGGAGTATTGTCTTGATTGTCAGGTAATATGGGAGAGCCCAGCCCACAATGAGTAGTGGCACCCTGGGCAGGTTGTTGGGTACCATATAAGAAGGCAGGCTGGGCATGAGCCAGGGGACCAAGCCAGTGAACAGCATTCCTCCATGGCCTGTGCTTCAGCTCCTGCCTCCAGGTTCCTGCCCTGAGTTCCTGCCTTGGGCTCCCTGAGTGAGAACTGTGACCCAGGAAATTTAAGCTGAATAAACCCTTTCCTCCCCAAGTTGGTGTCCATCAGAGTGTTTTGTCACAGCAATGGAAGACAAACTAGAACAGAGTGTATTGCTTGTATATAGGTCAGTGCACCCATGTCATGCAATACCTGCAGAGGTTAGAAGAGGAACTGGAGTTACAGATGGTTGTTAACCACCATGTGGGTACTGGGAATCAAACCCAGGTTCTCTGCAAGAGCATCCAGTGCTCTTAACCACTGTATCACTTTTCTGTTGCTGTGATAAAACTACCATGACCAAGGGAACTTACAAAAGGAAGAGATTATTTGAGCTCACAATTGATAGTTCCAGGGAATCAGAGTCCATTGTGGGGGGAAGCATGGTGGCTGGGGCTGGAGCAGCAAGCTGAGGTTCACATCTTGCAATGAGCACAGGAAGCAGAGAGAGACTGGAGACCGCAAGGCTTGTTAAACTCACTAAGCCTGCCCCCAATGACGTACTTCCTCCAGCAGGGCCACACCTTCTAAGACCTCCAAGAACAGTGCCATCAACTGGAGACAAAATGTCTGAATACTTAAAGCCTATGGGGGGACACTGTCATTCAAACCACCACAACCACTGACATCTCTCTAGCCTCATCAATCTTTAGGTATGTGTGTTTCAGTTATAAAGTACATAGAGGTCAGGAAAGTAGTTAGAAGACATGACAGGGAAACTTCTTGGGAGGAGAGATAGAATGAAGTGATATAAACGGGAAAAGGAATGCTTTGGTCCACATTCTTCTTGCTTCCATAGTTTGCACTGAAAAGCTTGGGGGCATCTCTTGAAATGTCTTGCAAATGTGGGTAACCAGTCTTCCTGTGTATGGAGATCTTGGAGATCTACTAATGGGACTTCAGCCAGTGTCCAGTCTGTGAAGAGGAAAGTCTGCTCATGTTTCTAGACGGGAAGCCTGGTCTAGCAAGATCTTATTTTGTCCTCGAGTGGATAGAACTGGTAAATGAAAAGCCAAAAGGAGCCAAGGTCTCCCGCCCCTCACCCCCAAAGAAATGAGTGACCCCTGAGGACCAGGTCCTCAACTGACCTTAAGAAAACAAAAACCAAGGGGCTGGAGAGATAGCCTAGCGGTTAAGAGCACCGACGCTCTTGCAGAGGACCCGGGTTCGATCCCCAGCACCCACATGGCGGCTAAGAACCGTCTGTAACTCCAATTCCAGGAGAACTCCAGTTCCAGGGGAATCCGAGACCCTCTTCTGACCTCCGCGGCATTGCACGACACGGGTGCACAGACCTGCATGCAGACAGTACATTCATACACATACAAAATAAATAAATAATTAAAAAAATTAAAAAAAAAAAAAAAAAAAAAAGAAAACAAAAACCACAACAGCTCCAGAGAAAAGTAGACTGTTTTGCTTCTCATCCACCTGTGCCCCTTATCTAAGCCTAGGGAAAAATCTGCGGAAGTAGGGGGTGTGGTAGAATGTAAGGGCTGTGATTGGGGTGAACGGGTGAACCTACAGCAATATAGCCTGGACAATCATTTGATCAACTTGATTGAACATACAAGCCCCCCCCCCCCGGGGGATGGTGGGACCAAGGGGCTGTGTGGGTTTGGGCAACACTGCTTGCAAATTGGTTTTACATGAAGGATGCCTTGTACTCATAAATATTATCACCTATTGGTAAAAAAATGGAAAAAAACTGGGAAAGATGCAGACAATTATGCAGAATGATGATCTAGGATGGGGTGGGGTGGGATGGGGGGTAAGGGAAGGGGAAATATGCCTGAACAGAATTGGAATTGATGTATGAAATACACAAAGCGTCAAAAAAAAAATAATAAAAGTTAAAATAAAGAAGTTCACATAAAAAAAAAAAAAAAAAAAAAAAAAAAGAAAACAAAACCTTGGTTAATCTGGGCTAACTGTGTGGCCTTAAGCACCAAAGGAAAGTAAAACAAGAAATAAAAAAAAAAAAAAAAAAAAAAAATGTACTTCAGATATAAAACTCCAGATCTTAGTAAAAAGACAAAGAGAAAAAAAGAGAGAACACTGTTATTATTTGCCTGTTCTTCAATTCTTCTGGCAAGTGTACCACTGTGTGGCGCCACTGCTTTTGCCATTCTTCAAAGACATGAGACACAGCTTTTAACCTTCCAATATGAACTGAAGACTCATGTCTCCCAAGAATCCTCCAACCCTCAATGCCAGATGGAGATTCTGAGATATCCAGCTTGTGGACTGAGCATTACTGGGATTTCTGCCTCCTTAGAGTATAGACTGCCATTGTTGGATTACCCAGCCTTATCATGGAGGCCAGTATAGGGAAGATCAAGACAGATGAGTGCTTCTGGACCTGCATTTGGGTGACCATGTGAGGGAAAGACCCAGTGTGGAGACAAGGGCAAATTGATGGTTTTTGTGGGCTTGCCAAGGAGGAAACTTCAAACACTTCCTTGGGAAAAAATGACATCTTTTAGCAAAAAAATAAATAAAATAATTAATAAGAAAAAAGTAAAATCCTCCAATCAGGTATGTGGTGATATATAATATATATATTACCAGTTGGAGAGAACAACAACAACAGAAGAACTGGAAGAAAAAAACAACTCTGGAAAGACTCAAAAAAGATGCAAGACATGTATGGCAGAGTGCAGGAACTCAGGTGGGGTGGGGGACATGGAAAGGGAAGTGACTCTAAATTTGATTGAGAAATGATGTATGATGCATGGAAAAAGTTTAATAACAATAAAAAATAATACTAACACAGATAAATAAATAAATAAAATAAATAAGGAATGGGAAATAATAAAATATGCAGGGTTAAATGAGGAGGACAATGGGAGTGTGAAATAGAAGAGGGACTTTGGGAAGGATAACGAACACTAAAGACCTTTTGAGAAAGTCATAAAGTACTGTTGTAGGTTCTTAAAATATATACATGTGCATATATAAAAAGAGTTTAAAAGGAGTTACCATATAGTTGGAAACAATCCCCCTACCAGATACCACAGGCTAGCAAATAAAAATCCTAATGCAGTAATAGGCTCCTTCATTTGGTTGTTGACCCAGGAGGTCTCAGAGACCCTCAGACAACACTGTCTATTGCCATTGCTATTGATTGCCCTTGAGAACTTGATGATTAGACTCAGTTGCTGAAGATACTATATATACATATGTGAGTTCTAGAACAAACATGGAGAAATCAAGCTGGCAGTGACTCTGAAATTTCATCTCTATTGGTTAGCTTTCACTGTGCTGGAAAATGCTCTCCATGCTACAAGAAGAAGAAGTTAATCATCAGCCTTACCTATCTGTGAGCCCTTCGAGCTACAATAATGATTGGGCTGGCAAGATATGATCCCTAGTGCAGTAGTAGCATGAATATTGTCGTAATAAACAACCACTTTCTCATTGTATTTAATGTGCACTTAAATGGAGCCCTTACCTGGTACTGTTATCAGGGCCAAGAACTTGTGGCTAAGACAGTTTATAGGCCGTAGGGGAAAAACTACAGCTAAATGTACATAGCATTAAATTGACTCCAAATGACTTATTGTTATACACATAGATTAGCACTTCTCTCAGCTTTCAGCAGAGAATCTTCTTCCTGCAACAGATGGTGATTAACACAGGAACGCACAACCAGTCAACATGCAGAAAAGAGGAGATTGTGGAGTGCTTGTCTCCAAATGGGATACCTGTATCATAGCCTCTCCTTCCAAGGCTTGGGGATTATTGTGGAATAGGGGGCAGAAAGATTCCAAGAACCAGTGCTGGTGTATGACAAGGACACAAAGGGCAGGACGTATTTGAGCTCACAGCATTTGTGCACATTTATAAGACCTCGCAAGCCCAAGCCAGCATGGACAGGAGAAAGGATAGTCAGTGTTCTTTACTGGTATGATACTGTGTAGATTGATCAGGCTCCAGGGTATGCACCCACACCCAAGAGTATTTGGGGAACATAAATCAGCTAGTATAGGCCTTGAAAAATAATAGAGAACTTGGAGTGGGGAGGTAGGAAAATGGGGTAGTTCTTTGAGTAGATGGGGCAGGAGTCTGACTAGGAGCTAAATACAATATGAAATTCTTGAAGAATTAATAATTATTTTCTAAATGTGCATTAGATGGCAGGAAAATGAATAAATTGAGGTACCACTGTGTAACTTTACTTATAAAATTATATGGTGGCCTGGACTTGGCCTTCAATCCAAATAGATAGCCAAACTCTGGATTATAATAAATTATACAGAGAGAAAAAAAAATCTTTAAAACTTCTAAGATATATAAATTCTAAGTGGTTTGTTTATATTTTTGTTTTGAACCTCAGACATTGGACATTTAGACAGCACTCTTCCATTGAGCTGTAGCCTTAAAAGGTATTTTGTTTTGTTTTGTTTTGTTTGTTTTGTTCTGCTAGATTCTGAGGGGAAGTCCCCAGAAATAGTTTTCCAAAAGCAGTTATTTGGTTATATGAATATATGTTAAAGTTAACTGCTAACAATAAAAGAAAAATTTGAATATGGTTCTCTTAATTGAAAAAAATATAAGAAGTCTAAGAATAACTCTTACAGAGTTCACAGGATAAATGAAACTGATTTGTCAGTGCCAGATGCTAAAAGCGATCAATTTAGATCACTACAATTTGGAAGTCTACTAAGTGGAATGAATTATCCAGCCCATTAATTTAGGAATTGACTAATGCTGTGCAAACTTCTCTAGTTATTGATACTTTCATTTGCATATTGGCCAAGAGAAAGATAATTTGCTGTTGGATTTGATCTCTCAGACCTTAAAATAAAATCAATCAGGAAAAAATCCCAAGGATAATTTCTACTTCTGAGGTATAAAATTTGTCATTTGAACTCGACATTAAGAATATGTGATGATAGTTGGGTGTGATGGCACAAGCCTTTAATCCCAGTACTCAGGAAAAAGAGGAAGGCAGATCTCTGAGTTCAAGGCCATCCTGGACTACATAGAAAATTCTATCCATCATAATGAGAGTCCTCTTCCTCTATATTGTGTAAATATACTGCTCAGAATGATATTAGCAAGATAGTGGAGTAGGAGTTTCTAGTGATCTCCCTGGCCTAGAAATAAAAATTTGATTAGCCATACACCCCCCAAATATCCAAAAGCTGAGGAATCCATGTGTGAGGGGGCAGCCCCCAAATGGAGCACAGAAATAAGAGGAAGGTGTGTTGAAGAAGGGGGAAAGGACAGCTGGATTTTATCTGGGTCATAACGTCCCCAAGCCCAGGCTACAGAGTGGAGAGAAATAGTCTCTGTATGGGGGAAGGACAGTGAAATCTCACTTTGCCCCAGACCCAGCTCTAGTCCCATCTCAGTGAATCCTAGCACTAGGCCAGGCCTGGGGCCCCAGGCTCTAGGCTGGCTTAGTGGCTTCAGGCTCAATGCTCAGTCCAGAAATGAGCTGGTCCCAGTAGCACCAAGATCCACATTTAGCATACTGTTAGTTTGGTCCTTGAGAACCCAGGATTAAGTTCGGTACTTATAGACTCAAGCTCCTGCCTAGTGTCCATGGACTCTAGAGGACCAAGGCCTGTCCTAATGGGTTCAGACTTTAAGCCTTTTGGCTCTCCAGTTGTGGTAATATCAGATAAGCCTCATGGATACAGGATCCAGTTCTGCATTCCTTGGACCCAGGGTTGAGACTAATTCCCACAGACCAAAGTTACAGGTTTTTCCTTAAGATACAGTTACCACCTTGTTCCAATGTGTCCTAGCTCCAAACTAACTCTTTGGACTCAGGCCATGACCTGTGAGATACACATACGATGCTCATCTATGGACTCAACCACAGGCTGTTCCCTAGGACTCAGATACAAGGGATTCCTGCCCCCTGATTCAGGCACAAAGTCAGCCAGTTCAAAGACATCAGCAGCAAGCCTTTCCATAGGCTTCCTCAGCTGACTGGCTAGAGAATCTCTGCATAAATTGACAATGGTAAGGGGTTTTCTCCTCACCAAGGCCAGTCTGTAAAGATTGGAAGAAATAGGAATCCATTTCTTCAAGGAAAACAAATCCTCAAGGACCATGGTCAATCAAGTTCACCTGACTCTGCCAAAGGAATAATAAAGTACCAGTATTTGATGCTATAAAATAGAGCTCTGCAATAATTTAAGATAATCATCCTCAAGAGGATTAATGACCTATGAGAAAATAGGCACCTAAATGAAGTAGTAAAAATAATAACAGAGCAAAATGAGAAGTTTAAGAATATAGAAACCATAAAAAGGGTGAAATAGGAATTGTGGAGCCCAACAACAGTGATTGAAAGTTGAGATTCTGACTCAATACCTGTTAAGATGGCTATTCTCAAAAACCCAAGACAAGTAGGGTGAAGACAGAGAAAGGGCGCCTTTTATGCTATTGATGGCAATGTTAACTAGAGAAGTCATTATGCAAACAGTATGGAAGCTTTGCAAAAATTTATAAGTAGCACTACTACATGGTCCAGCCATTCTAACTTTCAGAATATATCTTTGTCAGTTATTAATCTCACTGTGATGAAATACCTGACAAAACCTATTTAAGAAAGGAAAAGTTGATTTCTCAAGATGGGGAAGTGATGGTAGCAGGATCCGAAGGCAGCTGGTCACGTTGCACTCACAGTCAAAAAACAGTAATGAATGTTCACATTCAGCTTGCATTCTCTTTTATAAGTGGTTTATACTCTAGTCCATAGAATGGTACCACCCACATTCAGAATGGGTATTCTTATCTCAGCTAACTTAACCTAGATACTCCCCCACAGACATACCTAGAAGCTTACCTAATTCAGGATTCCCTTTATAGGCAAGCCTAGAAGCCTGTCTCCTAGGCAATTCTATAACCTGCCAAGTTGGTAATCAATGTGTCCAAAGAAAATGATATTGGTATGCCAGAGAGGTATCTGCATTCCCATGTTCTTTGCAGTGTTATTCCTAGTGGCTAAGATACAGACACACATAAGCATCCTTTGGTGAATGAGTGGATAAAGAAAAAAATGTATATACAGCCTTAAAAAGGATAACTTTCAGTATACAAACCTGGATGGTATTATGCTAAGTGAAATTAGCCAGACACAGAGAGAAAAGTGCTGCATGATCTCATATGTAGAATCTTTAAACAGTTAAAATCAGAGGTAGAGAGTGGGATTATGGCTTCCAATAGCTAGGGAAGAGGGAGTTGGGAGATTTTGCTTAGGAGGTATAAGGTCTTAATTATGCAGGATGAATGAGCTCTGGAGATTTGGTGATTCTCATGGTGGCCATAATGAAATAATACTATGATATACTGAGATATACAAAAGAGTAGATCTTGGATGTTCTCACTCCACATATATGCAATTAAGTGAGGCAATGATTAGGGTAATTTACTTGGTAGTGGTAATGGTTTACAATGTATATACATATCAAAACATCATCTTGTATACTTTAAATATATGAATCTTTTTGTTAATTATACCTCAAAAAATCTGGGCTATTTGAATTTATAATGCTTCTGGGTAAATAAATAAGCATTAGTAAATTAACCTGCTTGAAGAAAGCCAGGCAGTTTGCCAAATTAAAAAAAAATAACACAGTTCTCGAATCAAATATAGGAAAAATTTGATGAATTATGCATGTTGTTTTTTCACTATTTTATTTGGATCAAAGTCTCTAGAAGACAGAATCTATGCTAATGGTCTTTCTAGATTCTGTTGTTTTTATAATTCAAATGACAAGTAAACTGTTCAGGTCTGGAGAAGTGTTAGGAGGAAGAGTAGATGTGACAATAATAGAACCAGTGTGTTCAAAAGACTAAATTTTTAAAGGCTCACAGAGAACTGGGAAAGCAGCAGGAAATGTCTGTTAAAGGTGGAAAGCAAGGACTGGGAAGCCTGTCAGTTGGGAAAGTGCATGCTGCACATATGTGAGGCCCTGAGTTTGATCTCCAGCACTCAGTAGCAAACATTAGAAGGCACCACATGCCTATAAATCCAGTGCTAGGCAGGTTAGCATGGAATCTAATGGGGTTTATTATGACATTTTCACACATATATCATTGCATTTTGCCCACAGCTCTTTCCTGTCCCCTTCCTGATGCTAACCCTCTTCCCTCACAGATCCTCTAGATCCTGTGCATGAGGGGAAAACTACAATGTTCCTTTCTTCACCCCAAAGCCTCTCTTATTCCCCTCTCCCCTGCCTTCAGACACCTTCTCCCCACATAGTCGAGCTTTGACCTTCTCTATCTCTCTCTATATTTTCACTTCAGTTCTAAATATAAGAGAAAACTTGAAGTATTTTCCTGAACTTGGCTTATTTCTCTCAACGAGCTGACTTCTAATTCCATCCATTTTTATCCACATAACATCAATGTTTCTTTTGTTCTGGAATCTCCTTCAGAGCCATTTTCTACTCTCTTAATTAATCATTTAGTTTTAAATTTCCTTCAGCTTCTTAATAGGAGTCCAGTGAGGCCCAATCTTGAAATATTGCTATTAAATTTTTTTTTCAAGTAAATTCATTACAGCATTCATGATTTAGTTATGTCACAATCTTAAAAGTCTGACTATAAGAGCTTCCCAGGGCATGCTAAGTGGGTCACATGTTGCTTTCCAACTCTTCCTGAGTTGGCCTAGTGATAGCAGCAGACCTGAACCCTAAGGCCAAGGAGGACAGGGTACAGGCAGTGCTGGCAGTGAACATCAGCTGGGCTCGGGGCCTGCAGGATATGCTGAGGACCAACTTGGGGCCCAAGGGCACCTTGAAGATCCTTGTTTCTGGTGCTGGAGACATCAAGCTTACTAAAGATGGCAATGTACTGCTTCATGAAATGCAAATTCAACACCCAACAGCCTCCTTAATAGCAAAAGTGGCCACAGCCCAGTATGACATAGCTGGTAATGGTACTACTTACAATGTCCTTATTATTGGGGAGCTGCTGAAACAGGTGGACCTCTACATCTCTGAGGGTCTTCATCCCAGAATAATAACTGAAGGTTTTGAAGCTGCAAAGGAAAAGGCTGTGGTGGTCTGAATGAGGGTGTCCCCCATGGGCTTTAAATATTCAGACATTTTGTTCCCAGTTCTGGGAGGTCTTAGAAGGTGTGACCATACTGAAGGAAGTACTTCATTGGGAGTGGGCTTAGTGAGTTTAACAAGCCTGGCAGTCTCCAGTCTCTCTCTCTCTCTCTCTCTCTCTCTCTCTCTCTCTCTCTCTCTCTCGACTTCCTGTGCTCATTGAGAGATGTGAAACTTGGCTTTCAGAGAATTTCTTTTTTGTTGTTGTTGAAGATATTTTTTTATTGATGTTTTGTGCATTTCAAACATCATTTTACAATTCAGTTCAGGCATATTTCCCTTTCCCTTCCCCCCCACCCCCCACCCCATCCCAGATCATGCATTCTGCCATAACTGTCCTGCATCTTTCTCTCAGTATTTTTTCATTTTTTAGCTATAAGTGATAATCCATGAGTACAAGCATCGATAGTGCAGCCGTTAAAGGCTGAGGCTAAGAACTACAAAAAATAAAGTTCGATTCCCAGCACCCACAAATGAGTGCTATCCTTTCAGAGAATTTCTTTGATGACCTGAATCCTGATGGTCTGGGACACGCAGTGCTTGTATATGAATATACACTGGGAGAAGAGAAGTTCACCTTTATTGAGAAATGTAACAGTCCAAGTTCTGTCACATTACTGGTCAAAGGACCAAATAAGCACACACTGACTCAAATCAAGGATGCAATAAGGGATGGCTTGAGAGCTGTCAAAAATGCTATTGATGACAGCTGTGTTGTCCCAGGTGCTGGTGAAGTAGAAATGGCCATGGCCAAAGCCGTGATTGAATACAAGCCCAGTGTGAAGAGCAGGGCACAACTTGGAGTCCAGGCATTTGCAGATGTCTTGCTCATTATTCCCAAGGTGCTTGCATAGAACTCTGGTTTCGACCTTCAGGAAACATTGGTTAAAGTTCAAGCCAAACATTCAGAATTTGGTCAGCTTGTCGTTGTGGATTTGAACACAATGGTAACAGCAGAAGTAAGCATATGGTATAATTATTGCATGAAGAAACAGCTTCTTCATTCCTGCACTGTAATTGCCACCAATATTCTCCTGATAGATGAGATCATGAGAGCTGGAATTTCCTCTCTGAAAGGCTGAACTCTCCTTGTATCTCGATCAGGAAGGTGGCAGAACAATGTGGGGGGGTGAGGGGAAATGGTCAATTTTGACCAGACTTCAAGTGATTTTCATAGGATTTTCTCATCTGAAGAAAGGAAAAAACATTTGGCACTATTCAAATTACAATACTGTAAAATCAAAATTACAGTTTTTTTTTTTTTTTTTTTGGTCTTTTTGAGACAGGGACTCTCTTTTGTCCCAGCTAGCCTAGAACTCACTCTGTAGACCAAGCTGGCCTTGAACTCACAGAGATCTGCCTGCCTCTGCCTCTCCAGTGCTAGGATTAAAGGTGTGCACCACCATGCCCTGCAATTACAGTATTTTTATTACACTGTGTACACTCACATAAGTAGGCCTTTTTTACACACTGAATAAATGTCTTAGCTGCAATGATATTAAATTAACTATTGAGATGAGCATGTTGTCTACCTTGTTCTGTAACTATTTGTGAAAAATTGTTTGTGATGCTTTAACTTTCCTAAACTGGGTATGGCAGTGTATGTCTATTATCCCAACACTTGGGAAATAAAGTCAGGAAGATGAAGCTTGAAGGCAACTTGGACTACATATGAGAACCTGTCTCAAAAGAAAAATAACATTTTTTTCTTATGAATGTATTTTAAATTAGTAGTTCCCTGTTAAACATTTGTTTTATGCTAATGTAAATCAAAATTGGGTAATTTATGTTTTCAAAAACATTTCTAATAAATACTTATGAAAAATTTAAAAAGAGTCTGACTATAAACAAGCTGCTGAAGCTCCTGAGACCTGCAGAATCTTTTTTTTTCTTTCTTTTTTTTTTAATTGTTTTTATTATACCACTTTTTATTGATGCTTTTGCTGTAGTTCATACATAGTTTTCAATTCAGTTCAGGCATATTCCATTTTGCCCTTCCCCCCACCCCCAGCCCCACCCCATCCCGAGCTCATGCATTCTGCCATTAACTGTCCTGCATCTTTCTCTCAGTCTTTTTTTATGCTTAGGAATTCACATTTTCCTCTGTTAATTTCATGTTATTCTAAAATATGGATACATACTCTCCACCCATATACAGCAATTACAGAGTCTGAAAAATAATTGGTGGGTGGATTCTAGAGCCCACTGAGGGATTCACATTATGACAACATAGTTGCTTCCAGATAAACCAAAAATATAAGTATACTGTCATTCAGCTTGCCTTTCATCTGGGGGTTTAGTGTTAGCATCCACAAATGAGGGAAGCCATTCTCCGTTTGTCTTTCTGGGACTGTGTCACCTCACTCAGCATAATGGCTTTGAGCTTCATCCATTTACCTGCAAAGTTCAAAATGCCATCCTTTTTACCACTGAACTGTACTCCATTGTGTAGATGTACCACATTTTTGTCATCCACTCGTTTGTTGAGGGGCATATGGGTTGGTTCCAGCTCTTCACTATTGTGAAGAGAGCTGCAATAAACATGGATGTGCATGTATCTTTGCAATAGGATGAGTCTTTGGGGTATATACCCAGGAGTGGTATGACTGGGTCAGGTGGTAGGCTCATTTTGAGTCTTTTAAGGGTTCTCCACACTGCTTTCCATAGTGGTTGTACAAGTTTACATTCCCACCAGCAGTGGATGAATGTTCCCCTTTCCCCACAACCCCTCCAGAATCTGTTGTCTTTTTTTTTTTTTTTTCTTGATCTTAGCTAGCCATACTGGAGTGAGATGATATCTGAGAGTGGTTTTAATTTGCATTTCCTTAATTATTAATAATGTTGAACACTTTTTAAGATGTTTCTCAGCCATCTGTAATTCCTCACTGGTGAAGACTCTCTTTAGCTCTTTACTCCATCTTTTGAGTAGGTCATTTGTCTTTTTATTTCTTTGTTTTTGTAAGTTATATATTTTTGATGTTAATGCTCTGTCATATGTATCACTGGTAAAGATTTCCTCCCATTCTGTGCATTTTCTTTTCACCTCCCTGATTGTTTCTTTCACTGTACAGAAACTTTTGAGTTTTATGAGGTCCCATTTGTCAACTGTTGACCTTATCTCCTGTGCAGCTGCTTTCTGATTTAGAAAGTCTTTTCCTACACCTATATCTTGAAGGTTGTTGCCAAATTTTTCCTCTATCACCTTCAGGGTTTCAGGCTTCACATTGAGATCTTGGAGTTGATTTTTGTACAGAGTGAGAGACAGGGGTTTAATTTTGTTCTTCTGCAGATGATGATCCAATTTTGCCAGCACCATTTGCTGAAGATGCCATCCTTCCTCCACTGAGGTTTTTTTTGCCCCTTTGTCAAATATGAGGTGGGTGAAATTGTATGAGCTCAAGTTTGGATCTTCAATTTTGTCCCATTGGTTAACTGGTCTCTTTTGTGCCAGTACCAGGCTGTCTTTATGACTATGGCCCTGCAATATAGTTTGAAGTCTGGTAGGGCAATCCCCCCTGTATTGCATTTTTCACTCAGGGTTGCTTTAGCTATTTGGGGTCTTTTGTTTTTCCATATGAATTTAAAGATATTTTTTAAGTCTGTGAAAAAGCTCATAGGGATTTTGATTGGGATTGCATTAAATCTGTATATCAACTTGGGTAAAATGGACATTTTTACTATATTAATGTTCCCAATCCATGAGCATGGGATGTCTTTCCATCTTTTGATGTCATTTTCAATCTCCTTCTTCAGGGATTTAAAATTTTTGTTGTAGAGGTCTTTGGTATCTTTGGTTAGGTTTGCTCCCAGGAATCTTATTATTTTTGAGGCTATTGTGAGTGGGAAGGTCTTCTTATATTCCTTCTCCTCTTGTTTATTGTTGGTGTAAAGAAATGCTACTGATTTTTCTAGGTTAATTTTGTAGCCCAACACTTCACTAAAACTCTTAATTGTTTCTAGAAGTTTTCTGATGGAGTTTTTAGCATCTCTTAGGTAAACTATCATGTCATCTGAAAAAAGGGATAGCTTAACTTCTTGTTTTCCAATGAGTTCTCCTTTAATTTCCTTCTCTTGTTTTATTGCCCTAGCAAGTGTTTCAAGCACTATATTGAAGAGGAGTGGAGATAGGGGGCAGCCTTGCAAAGTTCCTGCCTTTAAGGGAAATGGTTCCAAATTTTCTCCATTTAGGATGATGTTGGCAGTGGGTTTGCTATATATGGCTTTGATCATGTTGAGGAATGTTCCTTTCAGTCCTATTCCTTCTAGAACTTTAAACATGAAGGGATGCTGGATCTTGTCAATGGCTTTTTCTGCATCAATTGAGATGATCATATGGTTTCTGTCTTTCAGTCCACTTATGTGTTTTGTGATATTTATTGATTTACATATGTTGAACCATCCCTGCATCTCTGGTATGATTCCAACTTGATCATGATGGATGATCTTTATGATGTGGGTCTGTATGTGATTTGCAAGTATTTTGTTAAGAAGTTTTGCATCAATGTTCATTAATGAGATGGGTCTATAGCTTTCTTTTTTGCTTGCATCTTTGCCTGGTTTTAGTATTAGAGTGATGCTGGCTTCATATAAGGAGTTTGGGAGAATTCCCTCTGTTTGTATCCTTCTAAACACTTTGAGTGGCCATGGTTATAGGACCTCTTTAAATGTTTTATAGAATTCTGCTCTAAAACCATATGGACTGATGCTTTTTTTAGTTAGGAGTTTCTTAATTACGTCTTCAATTTCCTCAAATATTATGGGTCTCCTCTTGGTTAAGGTTTGCTGGTCCCCAGGATTTCGGATATTCATCCATTTCTCTTAGGTTTTCAAATTTACTGAAGTATAAATTTTTGAAGTATTCCCGTATGATTTTCTGGATCTTTTCTTTGTCTGTTGTGATGTTTCCCCTTTCATCACTAATACTATTGATTTGGACCCTCTCTCTCTCTCTCTCTATTTCTCTCTCTCTCTCTCTCTCTCTCTCTCTCTCTCTCTCTCAGTTAACTGGGCTAGTGGTCTATCTATTTTGTTTATTTTTTTCAAAGAACCAGCTTTTGGATTTGTTGATTTTATGTATTGTTTTCTTTGTTTCTATTTCATTGATTTCTGCTCTGATTTTTGTTATTTCTTCCTGTCTGTTGGGTTTGGGTTCATTTGTTGTTGTCTCTCAACTGTTTTTAGTTGCAGTGTTAGATCGTTTATTTGATCCCTTTCTGGGTTTTTTTGTTTGTTTGTTTGTTTTGATGTGGGCACTTAGGGCTATAAATTTCTCCCTCAGGACTGCTTTTAAAGTATCCCACAGGTTTTGTTGTGTTGTATTGTCTTTTTCATTCAATTCTATGAATGCTTTTATTTCACTCTTTATTTCTTTCCTGACTCATTTGTTATTCAGGATTGTGTTGTTTAGTTTCCATATTTTCTTGTAGCTAGTTGGACTTATTCTGGTGTTCATATTGAGCTTTATTGCACTGTGGTCTGAAAGAATGCATGGAATAATTTCTATCCTTTTGTATTTATTGAGGTTCCTTTTGTGCTCCAGTATGTGGTCGATTTTGGGGAATGTTCCATGAGGTGCCGAGTAGAAAGTATATTTTCTGGTATTTGGGTGGAATATTCTGTAGACGTCTGTGAGGTCCATTTGGTGTATTGTATTGTTCAGATCTGATGTCTCTCTGTTTATTTTTTCATCCTGTTGATCTATCTAATGGGCTCAGTGGGGTGTTGAAGTCTTCCACTCTTAGTATGTTAGGATTAATCTGTATCTTGAGGTCCTGGAAAGTTGAGTTTATAAAGTTAGGTGTACGAGAATTTGGTGCATAGACATTTAGGATTGTTAAGTCTTCATAGTTCATTGTTCATTTGACAAGGATGTAATCAGAATCTTTTTTTCTTTCAAGGAGCAATAACCACCCTCAATGTCATCTTTGTGTCAGTGGACAGTTTGAAGAAGTCATTTTCCCTTGTGTGTGGAACAGGGCCATACAGTGTGTTGCCAAGTCCACTGCCACCACCCTGAAGGAGCTCTGAGAGAGCTCAACCTTTCTCCCTGGCTAGGCTTGTAACTGTAAAAGTCTTTATTGCAACTTGGTATATAATATATTGAGTGTATTTACACAACACTTGGATATAGTTTCTACCCATTTTTCTCTGTGAATGCTGTTATTCTTTTTTGAAATTAAATTAAATTACAGAGAATCTCTCTCTCTCTCTCTCTCTCTCTCTCTCTCTCTCTCTCTCTGTATGTATGTTTGTGGGTGCACTGGTGCCAGGCTGTATGTGGAGAGTCACGGGGCACTTCCACCATGTACACCATGTTTTGCCTTTCCACAGTGTACATTCCATGAATAAACCACCGGCCATGGACTTAGTGGTAAATGATTTTATGTGCCAAGCCATCATGATGGCCCTTTCAAAAACATCTTAAGGGGCTGGAGAGATGGCCTAGCAGTTAAGATCGCTGCCTGCTCTTGCAGAGGATCCAGGTTCGACCCCCCAGCACCCACATGGTAGCTGAGAACCGTCTGTAACTCCAGTTCCCGGGGAATCCAACACCCTCTTCTGACCTCCGCGGCATTGCATGACTGCACAACCCTGCATGCAGACAGTAAATTCATACACATATGAAAATAAATTTAAAAATTAAAATAAACTCTTAAGTATATATGGGTCTGGGAGATCATGCAGCAGTTAAGGGCATAGCTGCCCTTGCAGAGGTCTCAGGTTTGGTTTCCAGAACTCAGATGGTGACTAACTCCAGTTAGTCTGTAACTCCAGTTCCAGGGAATCAGATGTTCTTTTCTAGCCTCTGCAGTCATTGCACACTTATACACATGCAGGTCAAACACTCATACACACAAACATAATTAAATAAATAATTTAAGCAGTGTGATATATTCAGGATCGGGTAGCAATTACTGTGTATCTGTAATCTTTTATAATTAGAAGAAAATTAGTTCAGCAATTTTTGTAGGATAAACTGGATAAGCATTTATCTTTCTTTAAATCCTGGTGGCATTTGCCCTTTTGTGTTATTTATACTAAGTATATAACCACTATACACACATATCTATATCCATATCTATACATATATCTATATATCTATATCTATATCTATATTTATATATATATATATATATATATCTCCAATTATATGACTGACAGATATGTATAATGTCCACAGACACAGAGACAAGCCACACAGATTAAGGAGGTGGCTGCTTAACAGTTACCTTTTGCCTGTCCTTCCAGGTGTTTTTCTTTTTCAGAGATAGCACCTTGGTATGTAGTTCAGGCTAGCCTCGAACTCATGATCCTCCTGCTGTCATAGGGCTGAGATTGCAGATTTCTCCCATTGTGCTGGGTTATGTAGCTTTTGAGGTGAGGCAAGCCAGGGATTGAATAAGATTATAGAACAAGGACAATGATTTGACCCCTCTAGGACACCACTAATTGGTAACAACCACCCCCCCCAACTAGTAGAGTTATTGGCACATCAAGCTGTCTCTCAGCTTCCCCATCCTAATCCTGCTTCTTTTCTTTAACTTTCACACAAGCCTTGCAAAACATTCAGATACCAGACTCAAGTCTTCCTGAAGTCAGAGTCCCTCTGCTTGAGTTGTAAAGTTCACCTTAAGATTTTGTTATCTTTCAATTTCCTTCTAGAAGTGTTGGAATGAAATAAACAAGCTAGTATAATTCAGTCTTACTAGGAAAGCTGCTGTTGTACATCTTCCCTGGGCCTTCTGGTTTGTGTGAAAGGATTGAAACTGGTTTCTATAAATATACCTGTCCTTTCTTGGACTAAACTTCAATGCAAAATGAGAGTAAAAATTTGCAGCCCATTAAACTCAAATTTAAACACTGTCTTGTCCTTTTCATTAAAATACAAAAATCAAGCACATGTTTCCAGCTTGATAAAATAGTCTGCTGCTAATTGGTCATTTTCATAAAAGAAAATGACTTGAAATCATATAAGCCTCAGCTTTTTACAAAATGTTGCTTCAGTAATTGTTGTACATGCTGCTCTGATGAACTCTCCTGCTATTCCATGGGCCAGGAGATTCATCTGGGTCATTTAAAGTCATTTCCATGAACCTTTAAACATGCAAAACAGTGTTACTTTTCCTATGGCTTCTAAACTTTAAACTAAGACTGAAATAGTTTTTATTAGGTTAATTGGCTCAACTATGAAATTTCTAATTACCAAGTGCATTCAGAGCTGAGGGGACAAAAGATAAAATACTGCTTTTATAACATATGCTAAAGCTATTTACAGCTTCAGCTGACTAGCTGCTGAAAAAGTAAAGAATTTAACAGTATGGAATATTTTCATTCTCTGGTTTTCTAAAACCCTTATGGAATTTTCCCCCATAACAGAATTTTAAAAGTCTAGATTTAAAGTGAACATATCTAGGTTTTCCTATAACCCTGCTGCTTACTGATTATACAAAGATGACATCACTTAACTGTTTTAGATTTATTTTTCTGGTCCATAACTACAGTAGTAATAAAATCCCTGATTTGAGAAGTTGTGGTTATCCAATGAGATATGCTTGCAAACACTCTGCAAGTCTAGTACAGCTTATTAAAACATTATGTTTCTCATGAGGCTGGAGAGATGGCCTAGCAGTTAAGGGTGCAGACTGCTCTTGCAGAGGAACCGGGTTTGATCCCCAGCACCCACATGGCGGCTGAGAACCATCTTTAACTCCAGTTCCAGGGGAATCCTACACCCTCTTCTGACCTCCACAGCACTGCATGATATGGGTGCACAAACCTACATGCAGACAGTACATTCATACACATAAAAAATAAATAAAATAAAAAAACATCATGTTTCTATATATTACTGTATTACCAAGCAGAGAACACAGAACCGAATTATCGTGAAAAAAATTCGCTAGAACTTCTACAAGAAAAATCAGGCAAATCTGTTACTATCAAAACATCTTCACATTGCAACCAGAAATAAAAGGGACAGGAGGAAGGGCTAGTGAGTGACTTAAATGTAGCAATTTATGTAATTTGAGCTTTGTGTGTAGGGGTATATAGACTCTAATATTTTGCCAAATTCATTTAGTAACTACAGAGCATCTCTGAAGTTGAAATACACATATTTAAGAATTGTAAAATTTTATGTACTTCGCTTATATATTCATATATTATACTCTGCTTCTCATTTCCTCTTTCTTTAAAACAAAACAATCTTAATATTTTTGGTGCAGGGGATCAAACCTAGCCCCTGTACCTGCGAAGTGGATTTTACCCTCAGACTCATTTTTCCTTTATTTTTACTATTTGGTGAAGAAATACTCCTTGAGTGGAGTCATGGATGACCACACCTGTCAAGTTATACAGTGACATAACTTCAACCTCTTTGTTCTCTTCCTGCAAGACTGCCTTTTTCCATAATGTTTCCTCTTCTGGAGCTTGAAGCTCATTCATCTTACTGTAACAATATTTTATGAAGGAAGTCTATTTTATTAAGAAAGAGTGACAGGATATTTTTTGAGATGTATCTTTGCAAGTAGGAGTATAGTATACAATTCACAGGGTCTTCTCTAGAAAACCACCAGAAGGACTAAGTATGTCACTATACCAAGTCAATATTTTTTGTTCAGCTAGTTAATATATTTTGAGCACATACTATGTGGTAAAACACTTTAACATATATGTACTATAAATATTTAATGAAGAGAAGCAAAGACAAACAATGCTTTATATACTCAGTAGTATGCTCTTTGTTTTAAAATAAAAATCAGTGGACCCACCAATAAAACTTTGAACATTATATGAAATTATCCAAAAATGGAAAAATAATCTCCAAAATTTCAGAAGTCAACATTATTAATTATTGGACAGGCTTTCAGAGTCTGTCTCCACACACATTATTTATATATAAACACACACACATAAGATAGATAGGTAGATAGATAGATAGGCAGATAAATAGATGATAGATAGATAGATAGATAGATAGATAGATAACCTTAGAATGTGTTCTATATTCTAGTTGCTGTGATAAAACACTCTGACCAAAAGCAACTTGTGTGTGTGTATGTGTGTGTGTGTGTGTGTGTGTGTGTGTGTGTGGTAGATAACTTATTTGGATACACTTCTAGTTCACAGTCCATCATTGAGGAATGTCAGGGCAGGAACTCAGGCAGGAACTTGGAACAGAAACCATGGAGGAATGCTGCTTGCTGATTTACAGACTCCTGCTTAACCACTAGCTTTCTTATTCAGCCCCAGACTACCTGCCTAGTGAATAGTGTTACCCAAGGTGGGCTGGACCCTCCTACATTAATTAACAATCGATGCAATCCTCCAGACACACCCACAGGCTAATCTGATATAGGCAATTTCCCAATTCCAGTCTCAGATGACTCTGGGCTGTGTCAAATTGACAAAGTTAACTAAGACAGGATGAAACAACAAAATACTACATACTAGGTAACTTAAACAATAAGTATTTATTTCTCCCAGTTCCAAAAATCTAGGAAAACCAAAATTAAGGTGCTATCAGATTGATTCTCAAGGAGGGTCTTGTGTTTTCCTTGAAGTATCCTGTTATAGTGGATACAAAGTCACTAATCCCGAGTGGGGTGTGGTGGCACATGCCTTTAATCCTAGCACTTGGGAGGCAGAGGCAGGTGGATCTTTGTGAGTGCAAGGCGAGCCTGGTCTATAGAGTGAGTTCTAGGCCAGCTGGGGCTACAGGGAGACCCTGTCTCGAAAAGAACAATAACAAAAAAAGTCACTAATCCCATCTGAAGGGACCCATATTCATGATTTCTAACACTAATTCCCACTGGCTCCAATTTAAATGTCATCGCAATGGAGATTAGAGTTTCAATATATGAATTTGAAAGTACAAAATGTGTTTATATCCAACACATATATGTATGGACATAAACTCATGTATAACAATTTGAACTCTATAGCAACAAACATTAAACATTATTTTCATTATAATTTCTAAGTGTTTTGAAATGAGTCATTTTCATTGAATTAACAATGCAATAACAAGGACACAAGGGAGAAATGAAATAACTAAAATCACTAAAAAGTCATCCATATAGTTTTAATATTGTTTTCCATGTGATTTCCTATTTTGCCTGATTATAATGGCACAAACTCTTGTAAATGTCATGTTAAAAATTTAAATTTGTCCAAGTTTTTCCCTTATTAATATACTAGGAAATGTAGCCTGAGAATACAAGTGCACAAGATCCTGTCTTATACTTGCTGTGTTGACTAAATTCTGTATAAGGACTGTATTTTTGCTCTTGCTTATGGAGAAACCCCAGAAGTTACAGAACAAGTCATGTGCCTTGAGAAAGGTGTACAGATACTGGCTGTGATCAGAAATTCAACACAAAATCAGACTTGAAGAAGCACATTGAACGTAAACATGAAAATAAGCAAAAACAGTTATGTGTGCAATTTTGAGGGTTGTAAGAACACGACTGTGTTCAATCTGCAGAGCCATATTCTCTCCTTCCATGAAGAAAAGCTCCTATTTGTTTGTGAACACACTGGCTGTGGCAAGATGTTTTCAATGAAACAAAGCCTACGAGGCACTCCTGACAAGAAGAAAAGCTCAAAGTAAAACAATCTGGTGAAAAGCAGAGTTTGACCTCTCACCTCAGTGGGTATGTTCCGCCTAAAAGGAGACAAGAGCCAGAGTCCTCTTTGTCTGATAGCAGAGTGTCCAGGAGTGACATGGGAGACAACATGCTCCAGCCAGTTGGCATACTGACCCTCAACTAGGCACGGCTGGTCTGGTGAAGGACTACAGAGCCTTCATCAGCAGCTTCTTCAGAAATCGGTCTTTATTAAAATCACTAGTGTAGAAAAAGACAAGAATCAAATGGAAATAGAATTCACAATGAAAAGGAATATCCAAGGAGGATCCACATGTGTGCACATGGACACACAGTTGCTCCTTGGCGCTTTGGCAGAAAGATAGGTGAAAGAATCTTTGGCAGGGCTGGAAAGATGGCCTAGCAGTTAAGAGTGCCGACCGCTCTTAAAGAGGACCCGGGTTCGATCCCCAGAACCCACATGGCGGCCGAGAACCTTCTGAAGCTCCAATTCCAGGAGAACTCCAGTTCCAGGGGAATCCGACACCCTCTTCTGACCTCCGCATCATTGCACGACACGGGTGCACAAACCTGCAAGCAGACAGTACATTTGTACACATACAGAAATAAATAAAACTTAAAAAAATTAAAAAAAGAATCTTTGGGGCTAGAGAGATGGCCTAGCGGTTAAGAGCGCCGACTGCTCTTGCAGAGGACTCGGGTTCGATCCCCAGCACCCACATGGCGGCTAAGAACCGTCTGTAACTCCAATTCCAGGAGAACTCCAGTTCCAGGGGAATCCGAGACCCTCTTCTGACCTCCGCGGCATTCCACGACACGGGTGCACAGACCTACACGCAAACAGTACATTCATACACATAAATAAATAAAATAAAAAATTTAAAAAAAATTAAAAAAAAAGAATCTTTGGCATGTGAGACTTTCTGATCTAGAAGTGACTGAAAATGATATGAAAAGCATATATTTTAAAGTGAATCCTGCCATTTTCCACAATCTTGAGAGCTCTAATGATCCTGAGAAATTTCTGAAATGTTTTGTTCCAGGGAGAAGAAAGTCTGAGTAAGTTGGATTTATGCGTAATCATTTCATGGATGAGCAAAATTTTATATTCCTCTACAGCCATCCAAGAGAGACTGGGATTTCTTCCAGGAGCTATCCTAGGCTTCATTAATTTTAAGGCCACCTTCAACTACACAGATCATGGCTACTTAAGAAGAATTCTTATACCATAAGGACAAATAAAATTTCTCTTGGATATTCAGGCATTTGGTTCTCTTCCAAAAAAACCATAGGGTAATTTTTTATGAAATTCTTGCCATGAATGCTAAATTGAACACATCCAGTGATGAGAGGATTTAGGTTAGAAACATGCTTATGTGAAAAATATTTTACTATATTATTTGTTACTTTTTCCTACTGGAGTTAAAATAACAAGACTTATACCATTTATAACTTACAGAAAATCAGAAGTAGATACTGGGTTAGATCCTTCTTATGATATAAACTTTAGTCTTGTATCCACAGAACTTGGGAACAGAGAAAAGGAAAATTTATTTTGTGCGGGGATTTTATACATGTAGAATGTTAAGAAGAAGAATGATGCCTGGAAATTATCCACTTTCCTTAATGATTGTCTTCCATACCTCCCACCATGTTTGACATATGCTCATTCGTCTAAGCTCTTCCCTCGCAGTCAATTCCAGTGTGGGGTAGATCTAGTTGTTGACATGAAAATCTCTCCTCAAAATGTTCACCTGCCTCTTCACATAAAAGAAAATTTGCCTCTCTTGTTGATCGATGGCTTTTCATGTATTTCAAGAAAGCAATTTTCTTTCTATAGTTTCTTCTTGCTTGGGCTAAGCAGAATTACATTTAGAGGCTTTGGAGTCCATTTGAGAAACCTTGTTCTTTCCAGTTGTATTCTCTTATTGAAACTTCTTAAGTCTTGGTTTCCTTGTCTGGAAAATAACTGCAAAGCAACTGACTTTATACATCTCTAAAGATTAAGTAACAATGCAGGATCTCACCATATGTTGGCTGCTATTTTTTATTTTCTTTGATCTTTTCTTGGGTAACTTAAATCTTTAGATCCTAGAATAAATTCAGATAAGGTCAATCTGAATTTATTTATTATAGGTGGAAATGCTTAGTTTCTGAGACTGGAAAATATGTGTGTATGTGAGTGAGTGTGTGTGAGAGAGAGAGAGAGAGAGAGAGTGTGTGTGTGTGTGTGTGTGTGTGTGTGTGTGCATGTGTGTTGCAACTAGGTCTCTCATTTCAGGCACTTGCTTGTCTGCCATGCAGTCCTTTGATCTCTGCACTGTGGTGGTAATTCCTTAATTTCTTCTGCAGTCCATACAAACATGAAATTTGATGGAAATCACTAAGAAAGTTTCTCAAAAAATTAAAAACCAGACATTCTCGCTACTACATTGTGGGAAAATTCAGTTGTTAGGCATGAATGGGCTAGGATTGTAACCAGTGCCCCCTAGTGCATAAGTGGGAGCCATGAGACTTCCCTAGCCATGTACATGGGGTGAGATTTGGTGATGTAAAGATCTTGGATTTGGCCCTGGGAAATGAAGTCATACTGCCTATAAAACCTGGCCATTTTTGAAATAAAGGCTTTCTCTGTGTTTGGATACCTTACAATGTGTCTGTGTGCTTTGATTTCCCTAATGTGTTCCCATGGATCACCATGGGAATAAATGGGATGACTCACACTACCTACATATCCAATAAAAATGTAATCAGCAAGTCAAAAAGACATTGGGACTCCATGCTCACTGCTGTACTGTTCTCAAGAACCACATGGAGTTGAGGAGTGAATAAAGAAAATGTGGCTTATGTACATAATAAAATACTATTCAGTCCTGATATCTGTGACAACATTGATGGAACTGGGAGGCCCAGTTCACTTATTACAAATAGGTGAATCTTTAGAGGTTGATTTTGTAGAAGTAGTGAGTTTAACAGTGGTTCCCAGAGGCTGGGAAGGGGAGAAAGGAGGGAGGGAGGAATTGGTCAGTGTATGTATGGTATAATCAGAAACAGGGAATAAGCTCTGGTTTTCTAATAGGGTGATATGGTTAGCAATAGTGTATTGAATTCCAAAATAAGTGAAAGATAGGATTTTGAATGCTTATTATAAAAGAAGGAAAACATGAGTGATGAATATGCTAAATAAAACAATGCGCTCTATCCCCTAAGTTTGTACTTATGTATTATATGTCAATTATACGCTAACTAAACATCAAATTCAGGCTCTCTTTTGACAAAATGCACTCTACTCTCACATAAATATACAGACCCCCATAAAGTAGTTGAACTTCCAGCATCTTTAATAAAGGTTTGAGAAATTAAAAGGGCTTCAGTTCATAGCATGCAAATTAAAACTGAGTATCTGACATTTTTATTCAGCTTCAAAAAAATTCTACTATTTGTCTTTTTGTCACTTCTCTTCCTTCCACTCTTCACTATCAAGAAGAAATCTGTAAAACCTCCTCTGAGATATTTTCCATCATTGAAACAAACATATTAGTAAGATTCACAATGACAACTATTATTAAATATTAGTTAATAAATATTATTAAATATTAGTTAATAAATTCCTTTCAGTGGGTTGGGTGCTGCCCCTTTAGAAAGGTTCAAATAATAAAAATAATGCTGTCCTACAGTAAGCTTTCATTGCATTCCCAATTTGAGAAAGCAATGTAGCTCTTTATGGGAGATCTTTAAATAAGAGCAGTTTTTATTACTTCAAAATCACTTACAGATGTTATTCAACATCATTGCAGTTGCCATTAGCACAGAACTCTGACAGGGCACTTGCTGCAGCCATCTGTTTAATGCTCTGTTGGGAAACTTTTTACCTTTTACTCTTTGTCATTCTAAACCTCTGTAGGTGAATGTCATTATTTGACTGGGAAGATGGTAAACCTCTTGCTGCTTGTATTAGTCACTGTTCTGTGATAAAACACCATGACCAAGGAACTTATAAAAGGAAGAGTTTATTTGAGCTTACGATTGACAGTTCCAGGGAATTAGAGTCCATGTGGCAGGAGACATGGCGGCTGAAGCTGGAGCAGCATGCCAAGGGTCACATCTCGCAATGAGCACAGGAAGTCAAGAGAGAGGGCGACTGGAGACCACGAGGCTTGTTAAACTCACTAAGCCTGCCCCCAGTGACATACTTCCTCTAGCATGGCCACACCTTCTAAGACCTCCAAAAACAGTGCCACCAACTGGAGACAAATGTCTGAATACTTAGAGCCTATGGGGGACACTCATTTAAACTACCACACTGCTCAAGAGTGAAGATTTGAGATTGGATCCCCAGAAAGCATGTAAAATTGGATGATGGTCAAGTGCATTTTTATAACCTCAGTGTTCCTATGGGAAGATGAGAGGCAAAGACAAGAGAAACTTCAGATGCTTGTGGATCAGTTAGCATGGCATTGGAAAACAAGCAGAGGCTCTATCCCAAACAAGGTGGAAGGTGAAGACTGATACTGTAAGTTGCCCTTTATTGCACCTGCATACTATCCTCACTGAGAACATGCACACAACTGCATAAACACACACACACACACACACACACACACACACATACACAGAGTCACATGCAGACTGAAAGAAATCATTGTGTTCCTCAGGATGTCTGTATTTGTGGAGTCAGTCTGTCTTCATTAAAGTATTGGATACCATTGTAATGTTTGAGAGAAGACATACTGGTGATTGGCACCCGGGGTTACTCCTCACTGGCTATACTATCTAGCTCTGGTACAGTTTCATCAGTGTTGGTTGAATGAATGAATGGATGAATGAGTGAATCAATAGATAGCAAAATTTTTTTTCAAGGTGAATACAGTAATTTTATTTATGGAAAAAATGAAATATGTTTTTAATTGAAGATTTGTGTGTTTCATACTTTTTTTTTGTGGTTCTTGGCCTCAGCATTTAATGGCTGCACTATCCCCCCAGCCCATTTCTTACATTTCTTAATCAAATTTAGACCCAGTTTCCCTTCCTTGCCCCCTCCACATCAGAGCTCATGCATCCTGCCATGCCTGTCTTTCATCTTTTTCTCAGACTTTTAAAATTTTTGTTTTTGATGCTGAAGTTTACTATTTGGGGCGTAAGTTTACTGTTTCAGTCGGATCTTTGACCTGTCTTTTTTGTTGTTATTGATCCTTCTCATTTATATTGTTCAAAAATATGCCTATATGGACAATGCAGATATACCAAAATTATGACATGTGAAAAAAAAACTCTAGGTTAATTCCAAAACATGTTGAGGAGGTCCCATTCTGATAGTAGGATTGGATACAGATAAAGAAACAATGTTATTTTACTTTCCTACATTACAAACCAAGTTGATGTGTAACCTCAGATATTATATTTACTAAGAAACAAAGAAATAAAAAGAAATTATTCCATTTGCCTTCTAAAGAGAGAATTGGTGCTAGCATCCACAATAGCACAGTTTTTTGTTTTTTGGTTTTTGGTCTTATTTTTTGTTCTTTTTTATTTATTTATTTATTTATTTATTTATTTATTTATTTATTTTTTTTTTTTGGTCTTTTTGAGACAGGGTCTCCCTGTAGCCCCAGCTGTCCTGGAACTCACTTTGTAGACCAGGCTGGCCTTGAACTCACAAAGATCCGCCTGCCTCTGCCTCCCAAGTGCTAGGATTAAAGGCGTGCGCCACCACGCCTGGCCATTTTTTGTTCTTTTTGAGACAGTGTCTCCCTGTAGCCCCAGCTGGCTTGGAACTCATTCTGTAAACCAGGATGACCTTGAACTCACAGAGATCCATCTGCCTCTGCCTCCAGAGTGCTGATTTGATGCTGTGAAGAGACCCTGTCTCTGCAAAAGAGATGAACAGGTTTTACATTGAGTTCTTCAGGCAGATAGATGAATCACCCTGAGGTTCAATTTAGCAATGTATGTGATGTATGTGGTAGAAAACTAAAGGTGGCTTCTATGGTCCCATTGGCATTCATGGATGGTGCCTTCCCTGGACCATGTTGTGTGCTTCTACACAATAGAATATAGCAGATCAGATATAATTACTGTGCTTTTAGTGTGACACATTCAAGGCTTTGTCTTATAACTAAATGTAGAACAGAGACTCTCTTCACTAGTTTTGAAGGAACATGCTTTCCTCAGAATGGACATTGCTAAGGTACCTTGCATGATGCTTAGGAATATCAGCTGCAACCAGCAAGCAATCAGGCCCTTAGTTTTGTAGCATCAGAGAAACTAATTGTTCTCACAACTTAAAGGAACTTGAAAGTGGGCATTTCTATAGTCTCTGGGGTTTTTCCATTATTTCTTTGTGTTAATTTATTTATTTTTATTTCATGTGTGTAAGTGTATTGCCTGCATATATGTAAGGGCAATTGTGTCATACAAAATCCACGAAGGCTGGAAGAGGGCATCATATCCCCTGGAACTGGAGTTAGGGATGACTGTTAGATACCATGTGGATGCTGGGATCTGAACAGGTCCTCTGCAGGAGTAGCAAGTACTCTTAACTGTTAGGCATCTCTCCAGCCCCTCAAATCACTGTTAAGACCAACCCAAATTGCAGCCTGGGAAGACTGAGGCAGAGAGCCAACTCAGATGTGCTTTTGACCTACAGACACTATGACAATTTAAATGCCTGTTATTTAATTGACTAAATTTGTGGTCTGTTTATGCACAAAAACAAAATGAATATGTTGTAGATATTATGCACAGTTCATAGTGGCTGATATAATAAGGGATGGATAGGAATGATTCAGGGTCTGGTGCATTAATCATATTACTTCCCAAGAATTTCCTTTGCATGTAAAATGTTGCCCAAAGTTCTAGTCACTACAAGTTAAAAGTAGAACAGCATATAGAAGGAGCAGAAATAAATAATATGGGGGCATGTGTAGGAAGCTTTCCTTTTCTGCTGTACAGGGACCATGTGACTTTGCTAAGGGGATGGGGACAGAGCACCTGCGAGCAGCTGCTGTAGGAAACTGGCCTGTGGGCACAGAGACCAGCCAGCTTCTTCCTGTAGCCCGGCCTGACTTTATTTCCAACTCAGGCCCTTAGCTTGGAATCATGAGACAGGTGTTCCACTCTTGGCCGTGACTTCCCACCTGCCCAGAGACTGCTGAACCCTGGACAGGAATTTCCAGGCTGATGGCTGTTGGCCTATCTTCAGCCTATGTCCACTCACAACACCAGCTACCCAGACTGGTGGTCCGCACTGGGACCTCTTTCCAACCCACTGGCCACCTGAATGAAATGCAGGCATACTTTGGACTATATGTGAGCATGGCTGAGACTTCCATGATGATGTTACTGAGAAATTCAAATTTATTCCTTGCTACAACCTGCTTTCATAAACCAAATTACATCAATTCCCAGAGCCAATCATAGGCACCCCAACTCCACAACACTGCACACCGTTGCCCCACCCAGCATCACCCAGGTTTTTTGCTCCACCTTGGGGCAGGGTCAGACTCTCAGCCATGTGGTGCCCCGAGGGATGCTAGCTAAGAACTAGCCCCCAATTCAAACTGGATCTTCCTCCATACAGGCCTGTATGGAGATTAATCATGTGTATTAACACTTGGCTGATGGTTATATCAGTCAAAATGAAGCTCAAAAGAAAATTAGACAAGATGATTATGATTAGTAAGCCTGCCATTTCTCATCAGGAATTTTTTTGTGCTTGTTTGTTTTAAGCCTCTTTTTAAGTTCTGTAAAAGGACTTTCAAATTTAAGAGGCACCAGTTAACCACATTTCTACTGGTGAACTCAACAGTTCCTGCTAATGAATGGTGAGTGAAATATGAGTCTCCAGTGAAATTTGACCCAAATGGTTCTGATTTCCTGATTCTATGTATATATGAAGAAAGAAACCACTAACATTAAATAGCTTTCAGAAACACTAAAAATGTCATGTGATATATTCGTATATGGCACTGCATTTCAAAGACAATTTCTCACAAATACACATGTATGTTGAGGACATTCTCCCTACCATCGACCCTCCCTTTCTCCCCATAAGCTCCTGTTGGCTTCCCTTCTTCTCTTAAACAGTTTGGTTCCTACTTTCATGTCATATAGACATACATGATTTTATGCATAGTTGCCTTTGTGAGACTAGTTCAACTCATTTAATATGATTATCTCCAGTTACAAGTGAAATAAATTTATTCTTTTTTATGGCTGAAAAATTTCTACTGTGTCTATGTACCACATTTTACTTACCATGAATTAACAGTGACTTTTCAAAAATCCAAAGTCTGGGGCATAGCAGCGTTGTGAGTCTGGAGTGTGCAGTGCTACAGCCAGGCAGATTTTAGGCAGATCTACTCTTGGGTTGCTGGATAATTGATCTTGGTTTGTGGAGGGGTGCAGTGGCCCTGCTTGTTGGGACCAAATGCGGGCCTGTTAAACCCTTATCAGGTGTTGCTGTCTGGGCAAGGTCACCCTTCGCCATGGTAGCTGGCACTAAAACTGGGCCTGGCACCATTGTGAGTCTGGAGTGCACAGTGGTCAGGTCAGGGCCTTGCTAGGACCACCTGAAGCACAGAGTAAAGGGCGAAGTCAGGCATATCCTCCATCCCCCCACCAGCCAACTGAAATTGCTGAGAGAGTATCCAAGTGGATTTTTTTTTGGAGAACCTTCAGAACAGAAAGGGAAGAGTGAATTAGACTTCCAATATATAAACAAAATTGAAAGCCTGAAACCTAGAAAAGTCAACACTCCATGAACAAGGAGAAAAAAAAAAAAGCATCTGAAGGAGGCAAGCAAAGCATGCCTTCAACACAGTGAAAAGACATTTGTGATTCACATCAGAATACAGGCAGAAAAATGAAACCCACATGCCAGGGAAACGATGAAGGAACAACATGGGAAAGGTGCAGTATAATTCCACACCAAGCTCTAGCAACCATGTAGGAGATTGCTACAGTGGGATTCCACTGGAGATGACCCAAGAAGTAGATCTTAGAGGAACAAGTGCAGACATATTTGGGGAAATTAAAGAATATAAAGATGAAGTCAGAGAACTAAGGAGAGAGAATGAAAAACTCAAGAAGGACCTAGAGGGAGATAATGACAAACTTCGGAAAGAACTAAAGGGAGAAAATTACAAAATCTAGAAAGAACTAGAGGGAGAAAATGACACACTCTGGAAGAAAGTGGAAACACTGAAAAAGGAAGCCAACCAGCAAAGTAAGGAGCACCAAGAAGAGATTGAGAAACTGAAAAAGGAAGTGGAAATACTAAAGAAATCACAGGACGAAATGAAAAAGGAAACAGAACACTCATCCAATCAAGAGGAAAGGAATGGAAAAAGCCTCAGAAATAGAATGGAGAAAGCAGAACAAAGAATATCAGACTTGGAAGAAACTACAGAGCAACTGAAAAGTTCAAATAAAGATTATGAAAAATTTAAAAATACACAAAAGTGGAACAACCAGGAAATATGGGACACTATGAAAAGAGCAAACCTCTGCATCATAGGAATACAAGAAGGAGAAGAATCTCAAGAGAATAATATTCACCAGATCTTCAACAGAATAATAGATGAAAATTTCCCCAAACTAAAAGAAGACAAACCCATACAAATACAAGAAGCACATAGAACTCCAAACAGACAAGATCAGAAAAGAAACTTCCCACAACATATCATAGTTAAAATGCTAGATGACCAAAACAAAGACAAAATTATGAAAGCTACAAAAGAAAAACAACTCACATACAAGGGGAAACCCATCAGAATTACAACTGATTTCTTGGCACAAACCATGTGTGATAGTTAATCCTGGGTGTCAATTTGACTGGACTAAGGAAGAAATAAGAGAAAACGATCTTTGGATTGGACCACCTCAACCCGGATGGCCCACCCCAAATGTGGGCATTACCTTCTGCCGGCAGGCAGAATAAAAGGGCCAGGCAGAGGGAGATGGTCCCTTTTTTCCCTGTGGCTTGCCTCTCTCTCACTGGTGAGTTTGTCTTGCTGCTGTGATCAACCCTTTGGATCCCGGTGTGTACTGAGACCGGCAGATCTCCTGGAATCAATTGGCCTTCAATGAAGCACCAGATTGGGACTACTGAGACACCCAGCCTTGTGGACTGAGCAGTTCCCTGGATTCTCAGCCTCTCAAGTTCAGCGCTACTGTTGGACTACTTGAGCTCTGTCACGTGAGCAAATCGATAAATTGTATATAGTTATATATTTGTCCTGTTGCTTCCGTTTCTTTAGAGAACCCTGACTAATACAGATTTTGGTACCAGAAGTGGTTCTAGAGAAACATAATTGAAAGGATGAATTTCTTTAGTGGGCTTGGTAGTCTCTGGAGCCAGCTCTCCAACCCAATGAAGCCTAGAGTTACTGAAGGCTTTCCTGGTGGCATGAAGAGGAATGATAATCCTTGGTGCTGACTATTTGATGTAATTATGAAGATAGATCCATTTGACTCACCTACCTTGCCTCTTGTGAGAAGCAAGAAATTTAGAGATTCTATATATAAAACGTTCGAGAAATTGCAGAAAAATAAGGAAAATAATGTTGCCTTGTTGCTCCTAGCATGTCTGGATAAAGTGATAGAGGAAAATAAGGAGCTCAGTGATAAAAATGACCAGCTCTGGATTCGAAACAACTGTTTAAAGGTTTCCAAGTGTGCTCTGGAAGAGAATCTTCTCTCCAGTAGCCAAAGAGCTAAAGCAGCAGAGAATCAAGCTGGAGCCCTTATTATACATTTGGCTGATTTACAATGCAAATTTAATTCCCAGCCATGAAGAGTGTCAGCAGTTAAAGTGAGAGCACTTGTGGGGAAAAGGTGGAACCCTGAAACTTGGGATGGAGATGTGTGGGAGAACCATGATGATGAGGATTTTGAACCCTTGGATTCTGAGGGATTTTCTTTATCTGAGGAATTAATCTCCCCACCCTCAGCAGAGAATCCACACCCTGCAGATCCCTCCTCCCCACCCTTGCCTGAGGAAACTAATCCCCCGCTGCCAGTGGGAGCTAATGTCCCTCAGGACCCAACAATTGTTGCCTCTAGACCTATAACCAGATTTAAGTCTAAGCAAGCCCCTCAAGGTGAGATAGAAAGTGTGGTACATGAGGAGGTGCACTTTACCACTAAAGAAATTAATGAGTTTGCCGATTCATTCCAGCAGAAGCCTAAGGAATACGTGTGGGAATGGATTTTATGGGTGTGGGATAATGGTGGAAGGAATATAAAATTGGATCATACTGAGTTTATCGATATGAGCCCACTGAGTAGAGATTCTAGATTTAACATGGAAGCTTGAGCAGTTAAAAAAGGTGTTAAAAGTATATTTGAATGGTTGGCTGATATATTTATTAAAACATGGCCTACTAACAGCGAGTTAGAGATGCCTGACATTCCTTAGCTTAGTATTGATGAAGGGATTGTGAGGGTCAGGCAGATGGGCATGCTCAAGTGGATTCGAAGTGTAAAACCACATTCTCCACAATATGAGGACCCAGAAGACATGCCTTTCACTGAATTTATAAGATGGAAAGTACTGAGAGAGACACCAGAACTTTTGAAGAGCTTTGTTTTTGCTCTATTTCTTATGCCAGATCTTACAGTTAGAGAAGTTGTTGCTCACTTGCATAAATTAAATGTACATGTAATAGGTTTAACAGGACCTCAGGGTAGGCGTCAGGTGGCAGCACTGAATCATGGAAGGCCAGATGAACGTAGTTACCATAATTATCATAATGGGTGGCAAAGGCAAAACAATGCATATAATGGCATGACCCGAAATGATCTTGGGAACTGTCTAATTAATCATGGTGTTCCCAGAAATGAAATACATAAGAAGCCTACTAAGTTTTTGTTTGATCTGTATAAGCAGAAAAGCTCTAAAACAAATGACAGGAAGTCAACTTTGGATTTCAGGAGTAGCGAATTCCGCCCAGTTAACCAGTTTCCAGACTTGAGACAGTTCACAGACCCAGAACCCCTTGAATGAAGGGGTGGCTGGGTTCCAATGAGTTAGGACCTTGTCACAATACCAAAGAATTATGCTGTTTGCCTTCCTCCTGTCCTTCCCCAGAGGGACCTGAGGCCTTTTGCTAGGGTAACTGTACACTGGGGAAAAGGAAATAATCAGATTTTTTGAGGCCTATTGGATACTGGTTCTGAGTTGACACTGATCCCAGGAGACCCTAAAAAGCATTGTGGCCCTCCGGTTAAAGTAGGGGCCTATGGAGGTCAGGTGATAAATGGAGTTTTGGCCCAGTGGGTCCCAGAACTCATCCTTTGGTTATTTCCCCAGTTCCAGAATGTATAATTGGGATAGATATAATTAGAAATTGGCAGAATACCCACATTGGTTCCCTGACCTGTGGAGTGAGGGCTATTATGGTTGGAAAGGCCAAATGGAAACCATTGGTGTTGCCTCTACCAGGGAAAATAGTGAACCAAAACCAGTATCGTATCCCTGGAGGGATGGCAGAGATTAATTTCACCATCAAGAATTTAAAAGATGCAGGGGTGGTGATTCTTACCACATCTCCATTCCACTCTCCAATTTGGCCTATGCAAAAGACAGATGGATCATGAAGAATGACAGTTGACTATCGAAAACTCAACCAAGTAGTGACACCAATTGCAGCCACTGTACCAGATGTGGTGTCCTTACTTGAGCAGATTAATATGTCTCCTGGTACCTAGTATGCAGCTATTGATCTAGCCAATGCTTTCTTCTCAATACCAGTTCATAAGGACCACCAGAAGCAATTTGCTTTCAGCTGGCAAGGCCAACAGTATACCTTTACTGTCTTACCTCAGGGGTATGTTAACTCTCCAGCCTTGTGCCATAACTTAGTTAGAAGGGATCTTGATCACCTGACTTTTCCATGAAATATCACACTGGTCCACTATATTGATAATGTTATGCTGATTGGACCCAGTGAACAGGAGGTAGCAGCTAGTCTAGACTTGTTGGTAAAGCATATGCATATGAGAGGATGGGAAATAATCCAACTAAAATTGAAGGGCCATCTACCTCAGTGAAGTTTCTAGGAGTTCAGTGGTGTGGAGCATGCAGAGATATTCCTTCTAAGGTAAAGAATAAGTTGTTGCACCTGGCCCCTCCCTCCACCAAGAAAGAAGCACAACGTTTAGTGGGCCTTTTTGGATTCTGGAGGCAGCACATTCCTCATCTGGGTGTGTTACTACGACAAATATATCAGGTGACTTGGAAGGCAGCAAACTTTGAGTGGGGCTTGGAACAGGAAAAGGCTCTTCAACAGGTCCAGGCTGCAGTGCAGGCTCCTCTGCCCCTAGTGCCATATGATCCAGCAGACCCAATGGTGCTTGAGGTATAAGTGACAGATAGAGATGCTGTCTGGAGTCTGTGGCAGGCTCCTATAGGGGAATCACAGCGGAGGCCCTTGGGATTTTGGAGCAAGGCTCTACCTTCTTCTGCAAACAACTATTCTCCTTTTGAGAGACAGCTCTTAGCCAGTTATTGGGCCTTAGTGGAAACTGAACGTTTGACAAGGGCCACCAAGTCACCATGCGACCTGAGCTGCCCATCATGAGCTGGGTGTTATCTGACCCACCAGACCATATTGTAGGACATGCACAGTAACAGTCCATTATCAAATTGACATGATACATATGTGACAGGGCCCGGGCAGGCCCTGAGGGCACAAGCAAGTTACATGAAGAAGTTGCCCAAAGGCCTATGGTCCCCACTCCTGTTACAATGCCTCCTGTGCTTAAGCATGCACCTATGGCTTCATGGGGTTTGCCCTATGATCAGTTGAGTGAGGAAGAAAAGACTAGGGCCTGGTTTACTGATAGTTCTGCATGCTATGCAGGCACCACCCAAAGGTGGACAGCTGCAGCATTACAGCCTATTTCTGAATCAACCCTAAAGGACACTGGTGAAGGAAAGTCTTCACAGTGGGCCGAACTTTGGGCCATGCAAATGGTTGTGCATTTTGCCTGGAAGGAGAAATGGCCAGAGTTTCGATTATATACTGATTCATGGGCTGTAGCCAATGGTTTGGCTGGATGGTCAGGGACTTGGAAGGAGCAAGACTGGAAAATTGGTGAGAAAGGCATTTGGGGAAGAAGTATGTGGATAGAGCTCTCTGAATGGTCAAAGGATGTGAAGATACTTGTGTCTCATGTAAATGCTCATCAAAAGGTGATCTCAGCAGAGGCTGAGTTTAATAATCAAGTCGATCGGATGACTTGTTCTGTGGATAGTCAGCCTCTTTCTCCAGCTATCCCTGTTGTTGCTCAATGGGCCCATGAATAAAGTGGTCATGGTGGCAGAGATGGAGGTTATGCATGGTCTCGACAGCATGGACTTCCACTCACCAAGGCTGATCTGGCTATAGCTGCTGCCGAGTGCCAGATTTGCCAACAGCAGAGACCAACATTGAGCCCCCGATATGGTGCTATTCCCTGGGGTGACCAGCCAGCAATCTGGTGGCAGGTTGACTACATTGGACCACTTCCACCATGGAGGGGACAGCGTTTTGTCCTTACAGGAATAGATACTTATTCTGGTTATGGATTTGCCATTCCTGCACGTAATGCTTCTGCCAAAACTACCATCCAGGGCCTTACAGAATGTCTTATCCACCGTCATGGTATTCCTCACAGCATTGCTTCTGACCAAGGAACTCACTTCACAGCCAAAGAAGTACGACTGTGGGCCCATGGTCATACTATCCACTGGTCTTACCATGTTCCCCACCACCCAGAAGCAGCTGGCTTGATAGAACAATGGAACGGCCTCTTGAAGACACAATTACAGTGCCAATTAGGTAGCAATACCCTGAAGGGCTGGGTCAAGGTTCTCCAGCAGGCAGTATATGCTTTGAATCAGCACACACTATATGGTACTGTTTCTCCTACAGCCAGAATTCATGGGTCCAGGAACCAGGGGGCGGAAGTGGGAGTGATTCCACTCACTATCACCCCTAGTAACCCAGTAGGAAAATTTTTGCTTCCTGTACCCATGACCTTGCGTTCTGCTGGTCTAGATGTTTTGGCTCCAAAGGGGGGAGTGCTTTTGCCAGGAGATACAGCAAACGTTCCATTGAACTGGAAGATAAGACTTCTCCCTGGCCACTTTGGGCTTCTACTGCCCTTAAGCCAACAGGCTAAGAAAGGAATAACAGTAGTAGGAGGAGTGATTAATCCAGGTTACCAGGAGGAAATTGGACTTTTTCTCCACAATGGGGGCAAGGAAGATTATGTCTGGAAGGCAGGAGATGCTGTAGGGCGCCTTCTGGTGTGCCATGTCCTATGATTAAGGTCAATGGGAAACTCCAACAACCCAAACCAGACAGGTCAACAAATGGCCCAGACCCTTCAGGGATGAAGGTATGAGTCACTCCTCCAGGGAAAGAGCCAAGACCTGCAGAGGTGCTTGCTGATGGTGGAGGAAATACAGAATGGGTAGTAGAAGAAGGTAGTCATAAATATCAGCTGAGGCCACAGGACCAGTTGCAGAAACGTGGGTTATAATATATATTAACTTTTGTCTTATTTGGTTAAGAATGTGCATATATATATATATATATATATATATAGAGAGAGAGAGAGAGAGAGAGAGATAGATGATAGATAGATTGATAGATAGATAGATGTGTGTGTATATTAAGCAGATACTTGTGTTGTTACCTTTTGAATGTGCAACTGAGATAAGTGTTAATTGTTGTCATATTTAGGTTATTAGATACTGAAGAACTAAGTGTTCCTCAAGGACATTATCACCTACTCTAAGATATAATGCTTTGTTATTGCACATGAGACACTTATAACATGTTAGGTGGAATTATGACCTAGCCATTGTTTGCAATTGACATTTAAGCATAACATAAGGAGAGGCTATTTATTGGGTGTCAAGTTGAAAAGGGGTGGACTTGTAATGGTTAATCCTGGGTGTCAACTTGACTGGACTAAGGAACAAATAAGAGAAAAGGATCTTCGGATTGGACCACCTCAACCCGGATGGCCCATTCCAAATGTGGGCATTACCTTCTGCTGGCAGGCAGTATAAAAGGGCCAGGCAGAGGGAGCTGGTCACTTTTTTCCCTGTGACTTGCCTCTCTCTCACTGGTGAGTTTGTCTTGCTGCTGTGATCAACCCTTCAGATCCCAGCGTGTACTGAGACTGGCAGATCTCCTGGAATCCATCGGCCTTCAGCACCAGATTGGGACTACTGAGATATCCAGCCTTGTGGACTGAGCAGTTCCCTGGATTCTCAGCCTCTCCAGTTCAGCGCTACTGTTGGACTACTTGAGCTCCATCACGTGAGCAAATCAATAACTTGTATATAGTTATATATTTGTCTTGTTGCTTCCATTTCTTTAGAGAACCCTGACTAATACACCATGAAAACAAGAAGAGCATGGAACAAAGCATTCCCAGTGTTAAAGGACTATGACTGCCAACCCAGATTACTATACCTAGTAAAAATGTTGATTATAGTTGAAGGAGAGAGAAAAATCTTCCATGACATAAACAAGATGATAGAATACATGTCCAGAAAAACAAATCTTCAGAAAATACTTGAAGCAATTCAAGGGGCAGAAGAGAGGAGCAACTATCCCCAAGCACCTAGAAAGAGAAACTAATAAAAATATAACTGCAGAGGTAGAGACTGAGACTAAAAATGTAGATGAATATTAAGGTGGAAGGAAGCAATATCCATCCTTCAGTTATAACCTTAAATATTAACGGACTAATGTCCCCAATCAAAAGACATAGACTGAGAGATTGGATTAGGAGACAAATCCCATCTATATGTTGTCTACGAGAAACCCATCTCAATCTCAAGGATATTCACCAACTTAAGGTGAAAGGAGGGAAAAATATTCTAAGCAAATGGAACCAAAAAGAAAGGTGTTGCTATTTTAATATCAGACAAAATAGACTTCAAAGTAAAAGAAATCAAAAGAGACAAAGAGGGCAATTGCATCTTTATCAAAGGAGCAATTGACCATGAAGATTTCAAAATCATGAATATATATGCACCAAACTCTGTTGCAACAAACTTTATAAAGACAGTTCTTTAGGACCTCAAGGTACAGATTAACCCCAGGACAATAATATTAGGGGACTTCAATAGCCCACTAAGTACTTTGGACAGATCAACAGGACAAAGAATAAACTGAGAGACATCTGAGCTGAATGATACAATACATCAAATGGACCTCACAGACATCTATCCAATATTCCACTCAAACACCAGAGAATAACTTTCTACTCAGCACCCCACAGAACATTCTCCAAAATAGACCATATGCTGGGACACAGGAAAAAAACTCAACAAGTACAAGAGAGAAATAATCTCATGCATTCTATCAGACCACAATGCAATAAAGCTCAATATCAACACCAGGATAAGCCCTACAGTCTACAGGAACACATGGAGTCTGAACAACACTTTCCTGAACAAAATAAAGAAATAAAAAATAAAAATAAAATAATAAAGAAAGAAATAAAAACATTCCTGGAACTGAATGACAATGATAGCACAACACAACAGAACATATGGGACACTTTAAAAGCAGTTGTGATAGTGAGGTCATGAGTTGGGGACTCAGGTTCCGGACTTGCTGGCTAGGATCACGTGGAGCGTGGAGAGGAACCCAGCACCGCTCCAGACAGGTAAAACTTAGAACAGATTGACTTTTGCAGTGCTGGATAATTGATTTCCTGGTTAGTGGCAAAGGGGCTGGTAGTTGGCAGGCCTAGGTCAGAGCCCTAAGCCCTTGCAGGGTGTGGCTGCCCAGGCCAGGTCGCCTTTCCCCCTTGCAGCTGGAAGTGGCTCTAGGTCTGGGTCTGGCTCAGGTCCCATAGTGAGGTCTTGTGTTGGGGTCTCAGGTTCTGAACTTGCTGTCTAGGATCACCTGGAGCACAGAGAGTAGCCCAATGCTGATCTAGACAGGTACCAGGTCATGGGCTAAGTCAGGCATTCACCCCCCAAAAAAAATATCCAAGTGGATTTTTTTTTGGAGAACCCTCAGAACAGAAAGGAAAAGTGACTTAGACTTCCAATATATAAACAAAAGTGAAAGCCTGAAACCTAGACAAGTCAAAACTCCATAAATAAGGGGGGGGGGAGCATCAGAAGGAGGCAAGCAAACCAAAACAAAACTTCAGCCTTCAACACAGTGAAAAGGCATTTGTGATTTGAATCACAAAAAGGAAACCTACATGCCAGGGACATGATGAAGGGACATGTGAAAGATGCAGGATAATTCTGCACCAAGCACTAACAACTCAGTAGGAGATAACTACAGTGGGATCCTCCTGGAGGTGATGCCAGAAACAGATATTAGAGGAATAATTTCAGACCTATGCAGAGAAATTAAAGAAAATAAAGAAGAATTCAGAGAACTAAAGAGAGAGAATGAAAAAGTCAAAAAGAACCTAAAGGGAGACAGTCACAAACTTCAGAAAGAACTAAAGGAAGGGATTTACAAACTCCAGAATGAACTAGAGGGAGAAAAAAAAAAACTCCTAAAGGAAGTAGAAACACTGAAAAAGGAAGGCAACCAATGAAGTAAGGAGCACCAAGAAGAGATTGAAAAACTCAAAAAGGAAATGGATATACTAAGGAAAACACAGGATGAAATGAAAGAGGGAATAGAACACTCATCCAGTCAAGAATAAAGGAAAGGAAAAAGGCTCAGAAATAGAATGGAGGAAGCAGAACAAAGAATATCAGATATGGAAGATAACACACAGCAACTAAAAAGCTCAAGTAAAGAATTTGAAAAATTTAAAAATACACAAAATTGGAACAACCAGGAAATATGGGACACTATGAAAAGATCAAACCTCAGCATCATAGGAATAGAGGAAGGAGAAGAATCTCAAGAGAATAGTATCAATCAAATCTTCAACAGAATAATAGATGAAAATTTCCCCAAATTAAAAATAGACAAACCCATACAAATACAAGAAGCACATCAGACTCCAAATACACAGGATCAGAAAAGAAACTCCCCACACCATATCATAGTTAAAATGCTAGACGCCCAAAACAAAGACAAAATTCTGAAGGCCACAAAAGAAAAACAAATCATATAGAAAGGGAAACCCATCAGAATTAAAACTGAGTTCTCGCTGCAAACCATGAAAGCAAGAAGAACATGGAGCAAAGCATTCCCAGTGTTAAAAGACTGTGGATGACAACCCAGAATACTTTACCCAGCGAAAATGTCAATTACAGTTGAAGGAGAGAGAAAAATCTTCCATGACATAAACAACATGGTAGAATACATGTCTGAAAAATCAACTCTTCAGAAAATACTTGAAGCAATTGAGGAGCAACTATCCTCAAGCACCTAGGAAAAGAAACTAATAAAAACATAACCATAGGAGTAGAATCAGAGACTCAAAGTCAAAATGGATAATAAGGTGAAAAGAAGCAACAGCCATCTTTCAAGTATAACCTTAAATATTAATGGGCTAAACTCCCCAATCAAAAGGCATGGACTGGGAGAATGGATTATGAATCAAAATCCATCTATATGCTGTCTACAAGAAACCCATCTCAATTTCAAGGATAGGCACCAACTTAAGGTGAAGGGATGGAAGAAAGTATTCCAAGCAAATGATACCAAAGAGAAAGCAGGTTTTGCTATTCTAATATCAGACAAAATATACTTCAAAGCAAAAGAATTCAAAAGAGACAAAGAGGGCCATTACACCTTTATTAAAGGAACAATTGATGATGAAGTTGACACAATCATGAATATAAACACACCAAACGCCAGTGCACCAAACATTATAAAGACAATTCTTCAGGATCTCAAGGCTCAAATTAACCCCAGCACACTAATAGTAGGGGACTTCAACACCCCAAGTATTTTAGACAGATCAACAGGACAAAGGATAAAGAGAATGATACAATACACCAAAGGGACCTCACAGACTTCTATCGAATATTCCACCCAAACACCAGAGAATACACTTCCTACTCAGCACCCCATGGAACATTCTCCAAAATAGACCATATACTGGGACACAGGGAGACACTCAACAAATACAAAAATATTGAGATAATCTTATGCATTCTATCAGACCACAATGGAATAAAACTCAATATGAACATCAGGATAAACCCTACAACCTACAAGAACACATTGAGACTAAACAACACTCTCCTGAATAATGAATGGGTCAAGGAAGACATAAAGAAAGAAATAAAAACATTCCTGGAACTGAATGACAATGATAATACAACACAGAAAAACCTATGGGACACTTTAAAAGCAGTCCTAAGAGGGAAGTTTATAGCTCTAAGTGCCTACATTAAAAAAACAGAAAGAGCACAAGTGAATGATCTAACACTGCAGCTAAAAATACTTGAGAGGCAACAACAAATGAACCCTAAACTCAGCAGACAAGAAGAAATAACAAAAATCAGAGCAGAGAGCAATGAAATAGAAACAAAGAAAAATATATTTGGCTATTAGAGCTCTCCTTGGGGGGAATAACTCATGGATGTTGCCACAAGCTTATATCCTCTAGTGATTAGGAGATGTTATAAGCCACAGTAAGACCTTGTCATCTTTTATAGAAAAAAAAAAAAAAAACAAAAACAAAACAAACAAACAAAAAAACTGTAATCCATGGATTAGCACACCATCCAAACATCTGTGTCTATACTAAAGTAACCTACCATAATAATTAGCAATGTTTAAATACCTATATATCTGTGATGGTTAGTCCTGGGTGTCAACTTGACTGGACTAAGGAACAAATAAGAGAAAAAGGATCTTTGGATTGGATTACCTCAACCCGGCTGGCCCGCCCCAAATGTGGGCATTACCTTCTGCTGTCAGGCAGTATAAAAGGCCATGGCAGAGGGAGCTGGTCCCATTTTTTCCTGCAGCTTGCGTCTTTCTCACTGGTGAGTTTGTCTAGATTCTCAGCCTCTCCAGTGCACCATGGCTACTTTTGGACTACTTGAGCTCTGACATGTGAGCAAATCAATAAATTGTATATAGCTATATATTTGTCCTGTTGCTTCTGTTTCTTTAGAGAACCCTGACTAATACAATATCTAATTGCTTGTGCTTCATTAGTAATATTGAAAGGTTATTCCTGGACAAACTGTCAGCCCATGAAAGGAAAGAGCCAGAACTGATCAGAGACCAAAACAACATCTCCAGATGAAGTAGACTGTTCTGCTTTTCATCCACCCGTGCCCCTCTTCTAAGCCTAGGGAACAATCTGGAGAAGATGGGGAGTGGTAGAATGTAAGGGCTGTGATTGTGATGAATGGTAAAACTACAGCAATAGGGGCTGGAGAGGTGGCCTAGTGGTTAAGAGTGCTGACCGCTCTTACAGAGGATGCGGGTTCTATCCCCAGCACCCATATGGCGGCCGAGAACCGTCTGAAACTCCAATTCCAGAACTCCAGTTCCAGGGGAATCCGAGACCCTCTTCTGACCTCCACGGCATTGCACGACATGGGTGCACACACCTGCATGCAGACAGTACATTCATACACATACTGAAATAAATAAAAATTAAAATAAAAAAATTACAGCAATATAGTCTGGATACTTATTTGATCAACTTGATTGTTCATTCAATCCCCTCCAGCTGGATGGTGGGAGCCTTGGGCTGTGTGGGTTTGGGCACAACTGCTTGCAAATTGGTGTTACATGAAGGATGCTTGTACTTATTAAAAAAAAAAAAAGGAGGTAAATTCTGAAAAGTCTTTAAAACAGGTTTTCATGCCAGGCCTGAAGAAGGCCAAGAGCTTGGAGGAAGATAGTCATTAAAATCCACTCTGTAAGATTTGCAGTTTAAAAGGATATACTTAAAAATAATGTATATTCGGGCTCTAGAGATGGCCTAGCAGTTAAGAGTGCTGACTGCTCTTGCAGAGGACCCAGGTTCGATCCCCAGCATCCACATTGTGGCTGAGAACCATCTGAAACTCCAATTCTAGGAGAACTCCAGTTCCAGGGGATTCCAACACCCTCTTCTGACCTGCACTGCATTGCATGACAAGGGTGCACAGACCTGCATGTGGACAGTACATTCATACACATAGAGAAATATAAATAAAAAAAATAAAAAATAACATATATTTACATAGAGAGGTATTTCAGTAGAGATTTAGACAGAAATACAAAATAAACCACATAAGTTAGTGGACTTGATTTCTCTGAAGTAATAGTCTAGTCATATAGCTTTAAAGAGTAAAGTGTATATTGGGTAAAATTTATTTGCCAGTATTCAACTCTGCCCAAGCTTTGTAGACATATTATAGTATATTTTAAGGCTTAGTGAAATGTTTAGATTAGTTAAATTTGGTTGTAGGTTTTGATGAAAATGGTAATACATTTGAACAAATTTGGTTGTAGGTTTTGATGAAAATGGTAATACATTTGAACTAATTGGGAATATAAAATTTTAATTGTTTTATTTATAATTTGTATTGCACTTCCAACAATAACTTTGGGGTTAAGGTACACAAATGGTCTCTATATTTTTCTGACATACAATATCACATTGTAACACTTTCTTTTACTTGTAGGACCATTTAAAGGAATTTAGTTTAAATATACTTCCCAAATAAGTAGCATACAGTCAATGAGAAACAGTTTGGGTAAATTTAATGAAAACTTATGCCTTGGCTCCTGTTTATGGGTATGTGTAATACAATTTAGACATCTATAGGTCAAAATACAAAAATTTAAAAAACAAAAAAGAGGGAGATGGGAGGTGGGGTAGTATCCCTTCTGGGAAACAAATGGAAAACTCTGTGTTCCAAACCTTTTGATAAATTTTCAATTTTGAGATCTTGAAACTAACAGTGGGAGGAGATTTTTATGTTCCCACAGGTAAAAACACCAATCTATATGCCTGAAAATGTACAACCTTTGGCTGGGCAGGATGGACTGAGAAATGCCAGCAGAGAGGCTGACCCATCTGAACATTAAAGAAAGAGGAACCTCAGACTGCTTGAATCACAGACACTGAGCATCTCTCTGAATTCTATTGGAGTTAACTGTTTATAATGGGCCCTAATGAAGTTTACCTTCCAGATGCTGAGAAACCTTCCTACCTCTCCCCTTTATAGGAAAAAGAAAAACATGATGCTACTGAAGTCATTCCCTAACTATAAATTAGAGCCAACTGTTATAGTGGTAATTTCTTATAAAACAGGTATAACTACCCTTTTTTAATTGACTGATAAGCATAGGAACTTTGAAAGGATAATTCTCTATTCAGAGCCAAATTCAATAGTAAAGTCTTTATAAGCTGTGTAATTAAGCAAAATATATTAGTGCAGGAAAGCTCTGACATCAGCAATGAATTATTCTGCCTAGGAGATGTTAGCTAGGAGATTCAAGCCCCCCAAAATTATAAAGGCCTTTTGCCTATAAGTGAGATATATGCAAGGAGAAAGGCAGTAAGTCCCTGTTGTCGAAGACCTGGTGTGAGCATGAAAAAATGTTTTGAGACATCACTTGCTAATGTACAACTGGCCTATGAAATGCCAGAGAGTGTTACCAAAGGCCACTAAAGCAATACAGCAAAATATTGTTCTCCTTGAGATAAGCAAGACTCCTCCATCAGTATCAGCTACACCTCAACTGCCTGGAGATACTGTGCAACAGTGACAGCATGTGTCTATATATACATCCCAAATCTAATTGGCTATTAGCTCTCTCCTTGAAGGAAAAACTCACAGCAGATGCCACAAGCTTATGTCCTCTAGTGGTTAGGAGATGTTATAAACCACAATAAGAACTTGTCACACTTTATAGAGAAACCACAGTTTGTGGATTAGCATACCATCCAAGCATCTGTGTCTATACTCACAGCTTAGCTTGTCATAATAATTAATACTGCTTAAATGCCTGTACATCCAATTACTTGTGCTTTGTTAGTAGGATTAAAAAGGCATCACTGGTTAAGCTGTCAACCCATGAAGGGGAACAACCTGAAAAGACTAGAGTCCAAAATGACATCTCCAGAGAAAATAGACTGTTTTTCTTCTCACCCACTTATGCCCCTTTCCCAAAGCCTAGGGAATAACTTGTAGAAAAGGAGGCATGGTAGAATATAAGGGCTGCGGAGAGATTTGGGTGAATCGGGAGACTACAGCAATATAGACAAGACTCATTTGATCAACATGCTTGTGCATACAAGCTTCTCCAACTGGACTATGGGAACCTTGGGTTGTTCAAAATTTGGACATAGATACTTGCAAATTGGTTTTACATGAATATTACTTACATTCATTGCTTATGCTTAATAATTTGGCTCACTTCAAAAAAAATGCACCAATTACCTAATTGTATGGCAAACCGAGTAACGTCAATGTTATCTGAAAACAACTGTGCTATTATATTGTAGAATCCCTTAAAATAAACAAATAAAAGAGAAAAAAAAAGATGGGAGAAATAAAAAAAGCAGTCGTTAAAGGGAAGTTTATAGCCCTGAGTGCCTACATCAAAAAAACAGAAAGAGCACAGGTGAACTATCTAACACTGCAACTAAAAACACTTGAGAGACAACAAATTAACTCTAAATGGAGCAGACAAGAAAACATAAAAATCAGAGCAGAAATCAATGAAACAGAAACAAAGAAAAGAATACAAAAAATCAATGAATCCAAAAGTTGGTTCTTTGAGAGAATAAACAAGATAGAGACCTCTAGCCCAGTTAACAAAAAGAAAGAAGGAACAACTCCAAATCAATAGAATCTGTGATGAAAGGGGAAATATCAAAACAGACAATGAAAAGATACAGACAATCATATGGGAATACTTCAAGAATCTATACTGTACTAAGTTTGAAAACCTAGAAGAAATGGATGAAAATATGAAATCCTGGGAATCACCAAACTCAACCAAGAAGAGATCGACAGCTTAAATAGACCAATAATATATGAAGAAATTGAAGATATAATAAGAAACCTCCCAACTAAAAAATGCCCAGGCCCAGATGGTTTCACAGCAGAATTCTATAAAACATTTCAAAGAGACTTACAACCATTATTACTCAAGTTGTTTAGAAGGATACAAACAGAGGGAATTCTCCCAAATTCCTTCTATGAAGCCAGCATCACTCTATTACCAAAACCAGGCAAAGATACAACCAAAAAGGAGAACTATAGACCCATTTCATAAATGAACACAGATGCAAAAATTCTAAATAAAATACTTGCAAATCACATACAGACCCACATCAAGAAGATCATCCACCATGACCAAGTTGGATTCATTCCAGAAATGCAGGGATGGTTAAATATATGAAAATCAATAAATATCATTAAACATATAAATGGAATGAAAGACAAAAACCACAATCATCTCAATTGATGCAGAAAAAGTCTTTGACAAAATTGAGCATCCCTTCATGCTTAAAGTCCTAGAGGGAACTGGATTGGAGGGATCATTCCTCAGTGTAATCAAAGCCGTATACAGGAAACTCACAACCAATATCATGCTAAGTGGGAAAACGACAGAATCATTCCCCTTAAAGGTACGAACTCATCAAGGCTGCCCTCTGTCACCACTCCTTTTCAATATAGTGCTTGAAACCCTTGCTAAGGCAATAAGGCAAGAAAGGTAAATTAAAGGAGTTCTCATTGGAAATGAGGAAGTCAAAATATCCCTTTTTGCTGAAGATATGATCGTTTACTTCAGGGATGCTAAAAACTACACCAGAAAACTCCTAGAAATGATTAAGAGCTTTACTAATGTGGCAGGATACAAACCTAATCTATAAAAATCAACAGCCCTTCTTTACAAGAACAATGACAAGCATCTGAAGAAGGAATACAAGGAGACCTTCCCACTCACAATAGCCTCAAAAACAATAAAATACCTAGGAACAAACCTAACCAAAGACACCAAAGATCTCTACAACAAAAATTTTAAAGCCCCAAAGAAGGAAATTGAAGAAGACATCAGAAGATGGAAAAACCTCCCATGTTCATGGATTGGGAAAATTAATATAGTAAAAATGTCCATTCTACTCTTGTACAGACTTAATACAAACCCAATTAAAATCCCCAAGAGTTTCTTCACAGGCTTGGAAAAAATCCTTAATTTCATTTGGAAAAACAAAAGACCCAGAATAGCCAAAGCAACCCTTAGTGAAAAGAGCAATGCAGGGGCGATTCCTATACCAGACTTCAAAGTATACTACAGGGCTGTAGTCATAAAAGCAGCTTTGTACTGGCACAAATACAGACTTGTTGACCAATGGAACAAAACTGAAGATCAAAACCTGAGCACATACAATTTCAGCCATCTGATATTTGACAAGGGGGCCAAGAATACACAATGGAGGAAAGACAGCATTTTCAGCAAGTGGTGTTAGAAAACTGGATCACCACTTGTAGAAGAATGAAATTAAACCCCAACCTCTCACCCTGTACAAAAGTCAATTCCAGATGGATCAAAGACCTCAACATGAAACCCCAATCTCTGGAGGCAATAGAAGAAAAGCTTGGCAGCAGACTATGAGACAAGGGAATAGAAAAAGACTTCCTAAATCAGATAGCATCTGTGCAAGAATTAAAGTCAACAAGAGACAAACGGGACCTCATTTAACCCAAAAGGTTCTGTACATTAAAAAAAACAAAAAAACAAAAACAAAAACAAAAAAAAAACAAAGGAAGTTAAGAGAAAACCCACAGAGTGGGAAGAAACCTTCACCACAGATACATCTGACAAAGCATTGATTTCCAGAGTATATAAACTACTCAAAAAACAAAGAAGAAAGAAAACAAATGAATCACTCAAAAGATGGAGCAAAGAGCTGAACAGAGACTTTATAGGTCAAGAATTAGAAATGGCTGAGAAACGTCTTAAAAAGTGTTCAACATCACTAATTAGGGAAATGCAAACTAAAACCACTTTAAGATATCATCTCACTCTGATAAGACTGGCTAAGATAAAGAAAACAAATGATACCAAGTGCTGGAGAGATTGTGGGGAAAAGGGAATACTCATCCATTGCTAGCGGGAATGTAAACTTGTACAGCCACTATGGAAAGCAGTATGGAGAACCCTTGGAAGACTCAAAATGAGTTTGCCATCTGACCCAGTCATACCACTCCTGGGTATATACCCACGAGACTCATCTTACTGCAGAGATACATGAACAGCTATATTTATTGCAGCTCTGTTCACAATAGCAAAACGCCTGAACCAATGCAAATGTCCCTCAACTGACGAGTGGATAGAAAAAACGTGGTATATCTACACAATGGATTTCTATGCAGCAGTAAAAAAAGACATCATGAACTTTGTAGGTAAATAGATGGAACTAGAAGATATTATGTTAAGTGAAGTAACACAGTACCAGCAAAACAAATGACAAATGGTATCCCTCATCTGTGGATGCTAGCACCAATAGCCCAGTTGTAAATATTTCTTGTGGGGAGTGATGCATACTGGAAGGAACAGCAACACCACCAACAACAGAAAAGACTGCATCAAAGAACTGACTGAAATGTTGAATCTGGTGGGGTGGAAAGGTTAGGAGGGAGACACCAGTCTATGTTCGATTAATGTATATTTAATTGATGTGAGTTTAACAGATATCCAAATTTGCCCAATATTTGTCTACATATTATATGATATTTTAGGACTTAGTAAAAGTAAAAAATGTCTATATTAAACAACATTGCTTAAAGGGTTTTAATTAAAATGGTAATACATTTAACCTAATTGGATATATAAATTGTTGTCCACATTTGTTTTACTTAAAATTTGTATAACTGGGCTGGAGAGGTGGCCTAGCAGTTAAGAGCACCGACCACTCTTACAGAGGACCTGGGTTCGATCCCCAGCACCCACATGGTGGCCGAGAACCGTCTGAGACTCCAATTCCAGGAGAACTCCAGTTCCAGGGGAATCCGACACCCTCTTCTGACCTCCACAGTGTTGCACTACACGGGTGCTCAAACTTGCATGCAGACAGTACATTGATACACAGAAATAAATAAATGCCGGGCATGGTGGCACACGCCTTTAAAAAAAAATTATATAACAACACCATTGGGATTAATGTATACAATGTTCTCTATAATTTTTTTTGTACAGTATCATGTTGTAACATTTTCTTTTACCTGTAGGATAATTTAACTTAAGGAATTAAGTTTGCTTCCCAAATTAATAACATGCAGTCAATGATAAACAGCTTGGTTAAATTTAATGAAAATTTACACCTTGATTCCTGTCTGTAAGTATGTGTATTACAGCTGCCCTTTTTGAGATTCATGGGTCAAAAAATAAAAACCTAAAATAAAAAATGGGGTGTGCTGGAGAGCTTTAGTGTCAACTTGACACACCTGGGTTGAGGGAGCCTCAATTGGGGAATTGGCTCCATTGGATTGGCCTGTGGCCACATCCATTGAGTATTGTCTTAATTGTCGAGCAGTGTGGGAGGGCCCAGCCCACAATGAGTGGTGCCACCCTGGGCAGGTTGTTGTGTACTGTATAAGAAATCAGGCTGGGCATGAGCCAGGAGAGCAAGCCAGTGAACAGCATTCCTCCATGGCCTGTGCTTTAGCTCCTGCCTCCAGGTTCCTGCCCTGAATTCCTGCCTTGAGCTCCCTAAGGGATGAACTGTGACCCAGGAGATGTAAGCTGAATAAATCCTTTCCTCCCCAAGTTGGTGTCAGTCAGAGTGTTTTGTCACAGCAATGGAAGACAAAACTAGAACAGGGGGATACAGTTATATATGAAACATCTTGTCAAATTTTTCAATTTAAATCTTAAAACTATGGGAAAAGATTTGCATGTTCCCACAGGTCAGAACATCACCAACTTAATGGCTGAGAAGGAAAAGACACAGCTTTGCATTGTGCAGGATGTACCAAAAAATATCAGCAGAGAAGTTGGCCCATCTAAACATTAAAAGGAAGAAAAGCCTCAGACTCCTACAAGCATCAAACATCTCTGTGGATTCTATTTGTAACAACTGTTTATAATGAGTACTAATGAACTTTACCTTCCAGGTGCTGCAAAGTTTTAATATGAGAGACTTTCTTACCTGCTTTTCATAGAACAAGGAAAATCATGATGGTAATGAAGTCATTCCCTAACTGTAAATTAGAGCTGAGTATTATAGAGGTAATCTCTTATAAAAGCAGTATAACTGCTTTCTTTAATTGACTAATAGACAAGAACAGTGAAAAGGATTATTCTCTATTCAGAGCCAAATATAATACTAAAGTCTTTATAAGCTGTGCAATTACGCAAAATATATTAATACGGGAGAGCTCTGATATCAGCAGTGGATTATTCTGCCAATGAGATGTTGGCCAGGGGACCCAAGCCCTGCCCCCAAAATTTAAAGGTTTCTTCCTGTAAACTGGGATACCTGCAAGAAGAGAGGTGGTAAGGTCCTGCTGTCGAAGACCTGGTGTAAGCATGGAAAAGATGTATTGAGACCACACTTGCAAATGTACATTTGGTCTCTGGAATGCCAGATAGTGTTACCAAAGGCCACTAAATCAATAAAGCAAATATTGGTCTCCTTGAGTCAAGCAAGAGTCCTCCGTCAGCATCAGCTGCACCTCACTTGCCTGGAAATACTGTGCAGCAGTGGCAGCCATATGTCTGTATATCCCAAATATAATTGGCTAGTAGCTCTCTCCTTGGAGGAATAATTCATGGCTGATGCCACAAGCTTACATCCTCTAGTGTTTAGGAGATGTTATAAGCCACAAGAAGACCTTGTCATCTTTTACAATAAAGCTATAATTCACAGATTAACATACCATCCAAACATCTGTGTCTATATCAAAGTAACCTACCATAATAATTAGTACTGTTTACATACCTGTATATCTAATTGCTTGTGCTTCATTAGTAGGACTGAAAGATTATTCCTGGATAAACTGCCAACCCATGAAGGGAAACAGCCTGAGCTGATCAGAGTCCAAAACGACATCTCCAGAGAAAGTAGACTGATTTGCTTCTCACCCACTTGTGCCCATTTTCTAAAGCCTAGGGAATAATCTGCAGAAGAGGGGGCATGGTAGAATGTAAAGGCTTTGATTGGGGTGAACTGTGAGACTACAGCAGTATAGACTAGACATTTATTTGATCAACATGATTATACATACAAGCCTCTCCAGCTGGATGATGGGAGCCTTGGGCTATGTAGATTTGGGCATAACTGCTTGCAAATTGGTTTTAGATGAAGGATGCTTGTATTCATTACTTATTACCTGTTGTTTAAAAATATCAAATAAATTAAATTAAAAAATCCAAAGTCTAATCTTCCCTTTGGATCTTCTAAATTTACTGATTGTCTGTAATACAGAATGGACTTATAATGCCCCGTCTTCATTCTGCTTGACAACAGTAAAACCTGAGTAGATCTCAACAAACTCAGACATTATATCATCATTTATTGGGCTGTGTCTTTCTGGATGTTCCACATTATTCAAAACTAGGTCTACAGTGTCACTGAACTCATTTGTAAAGTACATGAGGCTTTGATCATGCAGACAACACCTCTTCCCTGCCTCTGCTCTGCCAACAGCTAAGACTTAGCTCCCCTTCTCTGTACACTGCAGCAATCAAACCTCTGTTCCTATTGTGCCTCATCCAAAAAGAAGCTCTGATATCCATTTTCTGCTCCCTAACTTCTTTCATACTATGTATGTGGATCACTGTAATCCATCTTCTGTGACTAGTCTTCTGTGGTTTGATTTTAAAAGTATAAACAAGTCAACATCATTTGCATATTCATTACCTTGAGAGCCAAGCCCTCCATGGATTTTGTTTCTTTCCTTCCAGTGCAATGCCCTGTGCCTCTCAAAGGTGATTCCTCCTAAAATATATTTAGATGTACTTTCCTTTTTCATACTTCACCAGTTACCTTTATTAATATAATATGCATGTTTTTCTAGCTTCTGATTCATACCATCTATTTTATTCATCTTTCACCTGTTTCCTCTAAATGTTTCTAATAATTATTTTTATGGACGTATTAATTTATTTTTGACACATAAAAATTATGCGTATTTATGGTATACAATATGTTCTGATATATACATACACCACACACATATGCACACAAACTATAGAATGACTAATCAAGCTAATTAACATGTCCATTGCCTCATGTGCTAAATTCACTATAGTTACTGTAATTTATTATTTATTTGACGGAATCTCACTGTACAGCACTTTCTGGTATAGAGCTTGCTATATAGACCAGGCTGGCCTCAAACTCACAGAGGTCAGCCTGTCTCTGTCTCCAGAGTGCTGGGATTAAAGGTGTGTGCCTCCATGCCCAGCAGCACTATATTTTACAATAGATATCTTTATCATAATCTTTCTAAGAACTTTTGAATCTTTTATATCAACATCTCTCCATTCGTTTGTGTCTTCCCATCCTTGGGTTACTTACATTTCACTCTCTGATTCTATCAGTTCTGCTTCTCTCTTTTTTTTTAGAATTCCATATGCAAATGAATCATATAAATCATACAGCTTGTGCCTTTAAGAGCCTGACTTGTTTTATTTACATGATATTCTACTTTCAATCTTAATATTTTGTTTAAAATTTGTATTCTAGTTACTTTCTATTGATTTGATAAACACCATGACCAAAACCAACCTGGGGAGGAAAGGTTTTATTTCACCTTCAGCTTACAGTTTATCAATGAAAGAAGGCAAGGAATGAGTTCAGGGCAGGATCTAAAAAGTATAGACTAAAGAGGAATGGAGTTTACTGGCTTGTTTTTTTAGCCTGTGCCAAGACTGCTTTCTTATGAAACTCAGGACCATCTGCTTGGCATGGCACTGCCCACATTGGGCTGGGGCATCCCATATCACTCAACAGTCAAGAAAATGCCCCCATAGACATGGCCACAGGTCAATCCAATGGAATAAATTCTTCAGTTGAGGTTCCCTATACCGGGGCATGTCATGTTGACAACTAAAACTGTCAAGCACATTTGAGCCCTTGTCAGTCTGAAACACAAACACATCACTATTAAATACCACCTTTCCATTTCTTGTCACCAAATTATGATGTTAATATTAATATAATATATAAAATAGTCCAACTTAAATATCCCACAGTCCTTTAAAAAATCCAACACTAGCCAAGAGTGGTGGAATGTATCTCTAATCACAGGACTCAAGAGGCAGAGGTAGGTAGAACTCTGTGAGACTGAGGCCAGCCTGGTCTACATAGTGAGTTCCAGTGTAGGTGGGGCTACAGGAAGACCTAGCCTCAAAAATATGTTAAAAATTCCAACAATTAAAAAAAATAAAAACAAATTATAAAAATCCAACAATTTTAAAGTTCAAAGTCCCTTTAAACATCTTTTAACTGTGGGATCCTGTAAAATCCCAAACAATTTTCACACAGTCTTATTTCAAAAAGAAAGAACTGGGCCCACATAAACAACCAAAGGGTAGCAATGAAGCTCAGTGTTGTATATCTGGAATTCACATGTAATCTTCCGGGCTCCAAAGAGTTTGAGAAACTCCACTTCTCTGATCCTGCCATCCACAGCACACACAGTCTGTCTTGTAAAAGTTCAGGCTGGCTCCACTCAACACCTGCCTGTTCCCTTGGTGGTTTTCCCATGGTCCTGGCATGTCCAATATGCTGGGGTCTCATCTGTGACTGAGGCTGCATCTTCACCAATGGCCATTCTGGCCTCTCAGGATGCAGGATGCCACACCTCAGAATCTGTCCATGAGCCTTTAATCCTGGGGGTCTTCACTGCAAGTGAGTCTACATCTTTACTAATGGTTTTTCCAAACCTCTCATGGTGGGAAGCCTCAGATCCTTTCCATGACTCCCTTCTCCTCTCCAGTACCAGTGCTACTTGGGAGGCTCTTACACATTGACAAGTTCTTCCAAAAATTTGATGTGCGGCTTTGCCCCCCCCCACTGGATCATAGCCTCTATGTGCTGACCCCAAGCAAACACTTCCCAGAAGATTCCACCTGAATGATCATCCTGTTCTCTTGTTACTAATCATGGATCTTTCAGCTCCAGTTGACCAGCATCAGTAATCCCAGTAAAGCCAAGGCCCCACAAAAGGTAAGGGCTCCTTGCCTCTAAGTTGGGATACCTACAGGAGGAGAGGCAATAAGACCCTGCTGCCGAAGACCTGACGTTAACATGGGAGGGATGTATTGAGACCACACATGCAAGTGTACAGATGGCCTCTGGAATGCCAGAGAGTGTTACCAAAGGCCACTAAACCAATAAAGCAAATATGGGTCTCCCTGAGTCAAGCAAGACTCCACCGTCAGCACCAGCTACACCTCACCTGCCTGGAAATACTGTGCAGCAGAGGCAGCCATGTGCCTGTATATCCCAAATCTAATTGGCTATTGGCTCTCCCCTTGGAGAAATAACCCATGGCTGATGCCACAAGCTTACATCCTCTACAGGTTAGGAGATGTTATAAGCCACAGTAAGACCCTGTCATATTTAACAGGGGGGAAAATTGTAATTCATGGATTAACATATCCAAACATGTGTCTATGCTAAAGTAACCTACCATAACTATTAGTGCTGCTTAAATACCTATATATCTAATTGCTTGTTCTTCATTAGTAGGATCGAAAGGTTATTCCTGGACAAACTGTCAGCCCATGAAAGGAAACAGCCAGAATTGACCAGAGTCCAAGTCAACAGCTCCAGAGAGAGTGGACTGTTTTACCTCTCATCCACCTGTGCCCCTTTTCTAAGCCTAGGGAACAACCTGCGGAAGAGGGGGCGTGGTAGAATGTAAGGGCTGCGATTGGGGTGAATGGTGAAACTACAGCAATGTAGTCTGGACACTCATTTGATCAACTTGATTGAACAAACAACCTGTCACCCCCCACTGGATGGTGGGGCTGTAGGTGTTTGGGCACAACAGCCTGCAGATAGGTTTTGCATGAAGGATGCTTGTACTCATGGATTATCACTTATAGCTAAAAATGAAAAAAAAAAACTGAGAGAAAGATGCAGGACAGTTATGGCGGAATGCATGATCTGGGATGGGGTGGGGGGGGGGGGGAAAGGGAAATAAGCCTGAACTGAATTGGAAAAATGTATGAAATGCACAAAGCATCAATAAAAATTAATTTAAAAAAAAAAAAAGAAAAGGTTTCATATCAGTGGTTCTGGCCTCTTAGTCACAGATGATTCTTCACTGCCTGCCAACCAGAAACCACAGATTATCAATCCAAAATACCACACAAATTGTTCTGATAGTCTTACTTTCCTTGAAACTTCACAAGCTAGGTTTCTATCATCTACATTTCTCTTCAGCATACCACTTCCAAGTTCAACAGCAACAGCTCACAAAGCTCCATGCATTCAATGGCTTATTTTTTTTATTTTTTTATTGATGCTTTGTGTATTTCAGGCATATTTCCCTTTTCCTTTCCCCCCATCCCACCCCACCCCATCCCAGATCATGCATTCTACCATAACTGTCCTGCATCTTTCCCTCATACGTGGATGCTAGTACCAATAACCCAGATATAAATATTTCTCAATGGCTTTTAAACCCAGAGTTTCAAATGCTTCCTCAACCCTCCCCCTCCCCAAAATAACATGGTCAGGTATATCATAGTAATACTCCATAATTATTGTACCCATTTCTGTCCTAGTTACTTTCTATTGCTGTGGTAAAACACTGACCAAAACAAGTTGTAGAGGAAAAGTGTTTATTTCAGTTTGCAACTCCCAGGTCATAATCCATGATTGAAGGGAGTTAGGGTAGAAAATCAATGAAGGACGTGAATCAGGAGGCCAGAGCTGAAACAGAGACCCTGGAGTAAAGCTGCTTACTCTCTTGCTCTTCTGGCCTGTGCTCAGACCACTTTCTTATACAACATGGACTCACCTCTACAAGGGTGTCACTGCCCACATTGGACTGGGCTCTCCCACATCACTCATCAACAAGAAAATGCCCCACAGACATGGTCATGTCAATCCAATGGAAGAAAGTCCTCAATTGAGAGGACTTCTACCCAGGTGTCAATTTGACAGCTGAAGCTATACAGCAAAAAATTTCAAAATTTTCAGATTTCCTTAATCTAAAGGGCTGAATCATATTCCTTTGAGTTTATAAACAGCACTTTGTTCATTCGTGTATAAACACTAAATGTGGTTTCATATCTTGGTTTTTGAATGACTTTGTAATGAGCACAGTGTACAATATCTTGCTTTTACATACTTATTTCACTTCTTTTAGATTTAGATTTAGATCAAACGATTTATATAGGCTGTATGGCAGTTCTGTTTTTTGAGAATTCTCAATATGGCTTTTAAAAATGACTGTATTAACAGTCTTATCAATACTATATAAAGAATCTCTCAATATTTTTTTCTTTTCTTTTGGATGATAGCCATTCAAACTTGTCTGAAACAATATTATATGGTTGTTTTAATTTTCCTTTCCCTGAAGATTAGTGATATTGAAACGTTTTCTCATATATCATATATCTTCTTTTAGTAAATGACCGTTTTGAAATTAAATTACTTGTTTCTCGATGTAAAGTTGAGTTTCATACATGTTTTGGATATTTGCCTCTTGTCAGATGTGTGGAATACTGGTATTTTCTGTTACTGTATGGATTATCTTTTGCTTTGCTTATTCAGGTGTTTGTGTGTGTTTGTGTGTGTGTGTGTGTGTGTGTGTGTGTGCATGTAGGTCTGTGTACCCATGTCGTGCAATGCTGCGGAGGTCAGAAGAGGGTCTCAGATTCCCTTGGAACAGGAGTTCTCCTGGAATTGGAGTTAAAGACGGTTCTCAGCCGCCATGTGGGTGCTGGGGATTGATCCCGGGTTCTCTGCAAGAGCAGTTGGCGCTCTTAACCACTAGGCTATCTCTCTAGCCCAAGAAAAACCTACTTTTGCCACATGCCTAGACTGACGTAATTTTTTACTTTGTTCTAGATATGCATACTCTTATTTACAAAGTGTTCCTTTCACCCCATTCCTCCATGTAAGAAGTTGATTTTACAACATATGGAGATGATTACAGAGTTCTAGAACTAGTCAAATGGAAAGAATAGCTGTCTGTCAGACACTTCACCCAAAGTGATATATCTTCAATGCAACAACTACACATAGGCTGAATGCATCTCTCAATCTCACTGGAGAATTTTCCTTTGCAGCAGATGATGATTAAGACAGAAACCCACAATTGGTCAATGTGCAGAGAACAGGAGGCCATAGAGGGCTTATACCTGACAAGGACACCTATTTCAAACTTCTACCTCCCATGGCTTGGTGATCATTGTGAAAGCGGAGGCGCAAATATTGTAAGAGCCAGAGGGGGTGGAAGATCACAAGGAAACAGAGTCCTCTAGATAGCTGGTTGTTTACTCATGTGCACTCACAGCAATGGTGACAGCATGCACAAGTCCTATGTGAGCTCAAACCAGACAAAATTTCAGCATAGACTTAGGAAAGTGAATAAGAAATCCCAACCATGTTTCCAAGATTATAGAATTCAAACATAAGCCTTCTTATACCAGAGCCTGTGTACTCAGGTGATAGGAAACTATATCCAGTTATCCATAAACATCTAGGGGAAAGTTATTCTGAGCTCCTCCACCTCCCATGGATATCAAAGTCCAAAGATGTTTAGATGCCTTCTGTAAAATGTTGTGATAGCATTAGCCCTGTGTACCTGGAGGTATATTATACTTGTGTGTTCAATAAACTGCATACCAAAATACTTCAAATAAATGTTTGTATTTGTATTGAAAAAGTAAAAAAAAAAAAAAAAAAGAAATCCCAACCTAAGGAACTTTTTGGAATTGATGGCTGCTACCAGTGGGAGAGAGTGTTGTACGGGGATGGAGCACTTGGGGGCCCAGTGTTGGAGTCACACTGAAGGGCATTTGGAGACACAAATCAAACTTTATAGGCTGTACTATAAAATTGGGGGAGGGGCAGAAGGGGAAGGGGTAAGTAGGGGAGGGAATCTAAATACTATCAAACTGTATTATATAAAAATTTCCATGATTCATTAAGAAGTAAATAAAGAAATATAGACATAATGATTTTTGGCTATTTCCATACTATATTACTTTTTTATTATCTTTCAATTTTAATTTCCATAAGCAAAAATTTGATCTTACAATTCTTCTCTTCTTTACCAAATGGTAAATTCATTTCTTGTGAGATTAAGTTGAGCTTCTAAATCATAAAAAAACAGTCCTACTTATTTGATCAACTTGATTGAACATACAAGACCCCCACCTGGATGGTGGGACCCTTGGGCTGTGTAGGTTTGGGCACAACTGCTTGCAAATTGGTTTTACATGAAGGATGCTTGTACTCATAAATTATTACTTATTGTTAAAAAATGAAAAAAAATTAAAAAGTAATAGAAGAAAAAAGAAAACCAGTCCTATGGTTATTTGTCCAAAATCCAAACAAATAGAATTGTATTGGGGTCTAACAATAAAAGAAGACTAGGGCACAAATGGGTAATCTGGCCAGTTCCTCAGTGAACTGTAAGAAAGATATTTTCCTCCAAGTGTTTTGTGGTTTCTGTTATATCATCACTCAGCTTTGTGTAGGCACTCTACAAGGCAGTCTGAGAATAATTATAGCAGTAAAATACACATGAAAAAAGACATTATATGTTGCAAAATTTTAATTAATTCTTGCTTTTCAGAAAGTTATTATAAGTCCACTTTAATGAGTCCTAATTTCAGTGTATGAACAACTTTCCTGTCTTATTTGGAGAGATTAAATAACTGTAAAGTACGGAATAACTCATTTTACCCATGTCATTTGCATCATTCTCCAAATTCTTCCTTTTCTCTATTCACTCTTTATTTCTAAGTCATCTCAGATGACAAAGAAAGGCTGCACATTCAGCTTCTTTTTCTCTGATGTTTAGTAGATGTGGCCTTGAGCAAGGTAATTTCTCAGTCTGTCATTTCCATCAGAATGACAGCAATGAACTTGGGTAATTGGGAGAATTTAATAACACATCTATTAGTTTCCTTCAGTGGGCTGAGTATGCAATGTAATCTTCAAAATATAATTCGTTTTGCAGTCTACTTTTTTTTACTTTTCCTATCTAGATTTCAGATATTCAGTTGACCTTTAGTTTATATATATATTTCTATACAAGTTTCCTCACATCTTAACCTTTGGGTAACTTATATTCTTCAGAAAAATATAGCCCTATAATGCTAAGGTCTTTTAACTATATTAGAGTCAGTAATTCTATGGAAATTTTTCCTTTGCAAGAGTTGCCAAACTTAGTTACATGTAACACATTTTTTTCACATGTGCGAACTTTGAATTTGTTAAAGTCCCCAGTGTGTGTATAAAAAAGAACACTTTTGAAGATAAATCTCATTATTTCATGCCATCCCTAACCAACCGCTGATTTTTTTTTTCTGAGAATAAATTATTCTTGTCCCTCTCTCCTCCCCATTCTGTCTGCCTCTTGGCTATTTTTACAGCTCATTAGTGCCTCCATCAGAGGATAGGAAATGGAAATGAAAGAAAATGAAACTCAAGCTTAGGAAGTACCTAGGAGACATGAAACAGACCTTCAGGGATGATTGAAAATCTGTCTGATTGTCTGTGGGAATCTTAATGACTGAATTCTACTCACTATTTCATTTCAGATTGTTATCTACACAGAGACGGTCAGCTACTTAAACTCAATTTTCCTCATGAAATGGTTGATTGATACTCATTACTACAATGATAACCATCAGCCACCCTGGCCATCAGGCATGCTGAGTGATTGTCTTGGTCTTTGACTGGTGAACAAGATGTCTGCTCAGAGCTTTCATCCTTGTTCTACGGATGTGCTGATTCACCTTCCTCTGTTCATGCCTCATCTGCTTATCAGATTTCTGAGTAAGCTCAAATTATACAGAAACTTGTATCCTTGGAGGAATACAGCTGGTAACTTCAAGGTTATAGGATGATCCAATTCCATTCACTTTTTGGGTTGAAATGAATGTAGCTTTGGTGATATGTTCTGACCAAAGTTTAGCCACCAATAATGTTGTATCATTTCTAGAAATTTTCTTTTTATATAAATATTATATTACTTGCAAAGAGCGACTCGATTTTCAGAACATCAAAATTCAGTTTATTTTAACCTATCACACCACCTATAATTTTCTTGTATTGTTATATTTTCCTAAAACTTTTTATTTACAGATTTGATTCTGGAATTTGGAAATCTAGAATTCAAGCATTTCTTCTTTTAAAGTACTTAATTACTTTGATTTTTTTAGTTTAATTTTTACTGAATTTTTGCTTATGTCATACACATCTCAATCAGTATTAATCACCTTTATACTCCCTTCCACATTCGAACCCTCCCACAGCCCCCTGGCCCTGCCCACTGGAATTCATACACCCTGTCATTTATGCCAAGGGCCATTGTGTCAAGTTACTGTCCCCAGTCATTGCTCAGTGAAAATTCATCCAGGTTTAGTCAGCCTATTCAGAGTCCCTTGGATTAAGAAGATCAGCTTTTCTTCATCCAGCAGAATTAGCAGCAAATTGTTCTTCTGCTAAGATTGGAGTCTGATGCCCATTTCCTCAGTTCTGAACTATGTTTGCATGGGTTTTGTGCATGCTGACACCACAGCTGTAGGTGCATATGAGCAGGGTCCCAGAAGCTTGTATGATTCTCTTTCCATATGATCATGTACCTTCTCCCTGGCTCTCATAATCTTTCTGCCTCCTCTTCCATGAAGGTCCCTGAGCCCTGTGTGAGTGTAGATTAAAATGAGTCTGGTCTGAGGACCCATATTTGTAGTCTCCTATTCTCAATGCTTTGGCCATTTGTTTCCCTTTGTGTTCCTGCCCTTCTGTTGCATGAGGGAGCTTCATTACTGAGAGTTGAGAGATTCATTATTGTCCTATTTAACCATTGTTCTATGTTGTGCAAGCCTTAGATGCTGAAGTTGCCACTTAGGCAATGTCTGTGTGTGAGCAGTTGTGGTACTCTGTAATAGTCTCCATCTGGTGCAAAAGAAGTTTCTTATTTTATTTATATATTTATTTATATATTTATTTATTTATTTATTTATTTATTTATTTATTTTTGAGACAGGGTCTCCCTTTACTCCCAGCTATCCTGGAGCTCCCTCTGTAGACCAGGCTGGCCTTGAACACACAGAGCTCCACCTGCCTCTGCCTCCCGAGTGCTGGGATTAAAGGCGTGCACCACCTCACCCAGCTAAAAGTGGTGACTGGGATATTTGATTGTAAATATAGGGATACCTATTTTTTCACTTAATAAGAAGTTACATTAGTCTAGGGATGTGACAGCCTTGATGATGTTTCTAAGATGTATGATCTCTCCATCCATGTGTATTTAGATATTTTTATAGTACCTCACATGTGTGTCTTCCCATTGAGTGGACCTTATGTACAATTAAGTAGCTGTTGATGCTCCCAAGGTAAAAGTAGCCCTACTGCACCAATATCATATGCTGTGCCAGTCATTAATGTGATTATTAGGTCTTAAAGCTGGTTTTGGACCATTGACTGATGTTCCCCCTTAACAGCTTATGTAGTGCTCTCCAAAGCTATGAGAGCTAGAGTCCAGGGGAGATGGCTTCCAGATCAGTTCCAGCTCCATTGCTCCAAATCCAGTGTCAGAAATATGTCCTTTCTTTAGCAATAGGGTCTTATCTTCAAGTTCAGGGACGCAATCAAGGGCTGTGCCAATAGCCTGTGTAATCTTGGAAATCTCTTAGACTATCCTGGGCAACAGCTCAGAGGAAGGTTTCTCTTGTCTGGTACTGTTCCTTGTTGTGTACCCTTCAGTTATAAAAATGGATTCATGTAGAGATATGTACATGTAATTTGTCATTAGTTTGTTAGACTAATAAGATCCCCCTCTCTTTTTTTTAATTGATGTTTTGTGTATTTCAGACATCATTTTTAAATTCATTTCAGGCATATTCCCCTTTCCCTTCCCCCCCCCCACCACACCCCACCCTACCCCATGTCATGCATTGTGTCACAACTGTCCTGCATCTTTCTCTCAGTTTTTTTTTATGCTCAGGAATTCACATTTTCCTCCATTAATTTTATATTACTCTAAAATATGGATACATACTCTGCACCCATATACAGTAATTACGGAGCCTGAAAATAAGGGGTAGGTGGATTCTAGAGCTTGTTGAAAGATTCATATTATAACAACATAGTTGCTTTCAGATAAACAGAAATAAAACAATAATGTTATTCAGCTTTCCTTTCATCTGAGGGATTTGGTGTTAGCATCCACAAATGAGGGAAAGCATTCTCCATTTTTCTTTCTGGGACTGTAGGACTGTATTACTTCACTCAGCATAATGGCTTTGAGCTCCATCCATTTACCTGAAAAGTTCATAATGCCATCTTTCTTTACCACTGAACAGTACTCTGTAGATGTACCACATTTTTGTCATCCACTGGTCTGTTGAGGCACATTTGGGTTGGTTCCAGTTCTTTGCTATTGTGAAGAGAGCTACGATAAACATGGATGTGCATGTATCTTTGCAGTAGGATGAGTCTTTGTGCTATATACCTAGGAGTGGTATGACTGGGTCAGGTGGTAGGCACATTCTGAGTCTTTTAAGGGTTCTCCACAGCACTTTCCATAGTGGTTGTACAAGTTTACATTCCCACCAGCAGTGGATGAGCATTCCCCTTTCCTACAACTTCTCCAGCATCTGTTGTCTTTTGTTTTCTTGATCTTAGCTAGCTATATTGGAGTGAGATGATATCTGAGAGTGATTTTAATTTGCATTTCCTTAATTATTATTGATGTTTAACACTTTTTAAGACGTTTCTCAACCATCTTTAATTCCTCATTTGTGAAGTCTCTGTTCCATCTTTTGAGTAAGTCATTTGTCTTCTTACTTCCTTGTTTTTAGAGTAGTTTGTATATTCTTGATGTTAATGCTCTGTCAGATGTATCACTGGTAGATTTCCTGCCACTCTGTGGGTTTTTTCTTCATTCCTTGATTGTTTCTTTCTCACTGTACAGAAGCTTTTGAATTTTTTGAGGTCCCAATAGTCAACTGTTGAGCTTATTTCCTGTGCAGCTGCTGTCTGATTTAGAAAGTGTTTTCTTAAGCTTATGTCTTGTCGGTTGTAGCCAGCTTTTTCTTCAATCACCTTCAGGGTTTCAGGCTTCACGTTGAGATCTTTGATCCACTTGGAGTTGATTTTTTGTACAGGGTGAGAGGTAGGGGTTTAATATTGTTCTTCTACAAATGATGATCCAATTTTGCCAGCACCACTTGCTGAAGATGTTATCCTTCCTCCATTGAGGGTTTTTTGGCCCTTTGTCAAATATGAGGTGAGTGAAATTGTATGAGCTCAAGTTTGGATCTTCAACTTTGTTCCATTGGTCAATGGGTCTGTTTTTGTTCCAGTAACAGGCTTTCTTTATGACTATGTGACTATGGCCCTGTAATATAGTTTGAAGTCTGGTAGGGCAATCCTCCCTGCATTGCATTTTTCACTCAGGGTTGTTTTAGCTATTCAGGATCTTTTGTTTATCCATATGAATTTAAGGATTGTTTTTCCAAGTCTGTGAAGAAGCTCATAGGGATTTTGATTGGGATTGTGTTGAAACTGTATATCAATTTGGATAAAATAGACATTTTTACTATATTCATTTTCCCAATCCATGAGTATGGGAGGTCTTTCCATCTTTTGATGTCATTTTCAATCTCCTTCTTCAGGAGTTTGAATTTTTGATTGTAGAGGTCTTTGGTATCTTTGGTTAAGCTTGTTCCCAGGTATCTTAGTTTTTGAGGCTATTGTGAATGGGAAGGTCTTTTTTATTCCTTCTCCACCTGTTTATTGTTGGTGTAAAAAAAGTCTACTGATTTTTCTAGGTTAATTTTGTAGCCCAACACTTTACTAAAACTCTTAATCATTTCTAGAAGTTTTCTGGTGGAGTTTTTAGAATCTCTTAGGTAAACTATCATATTATCTGCAAAAAGGGATAGCTTAACTTCTTCTTTTTGGATTACTACCCCTTTATTTTTTTTTCTCTTATCCTATTGCCCTAGCAAATATTTCAAGCACTATGTTGAAGAGGAGTGGCAATAAGAGGCAGCCTCAGCCAGGCATGGTGGCTTATGCCTGCCTTTAATCCTAGCACTTGGGAGGCAGAGGCAGGTGGATCTTTGTAAGTTCAAGGCCAGCCTGGTCTACACAGTGAGTTCCAGGACAGCTGGGGCTACAGGGAGACCCTGTCTCGAAAAGACCAAAATAAATAAATAAATAAATAAATAAATAAATAAATAAATAAATAGACAAATAAGGGGCAGCCTTGCTGGGTTCCTGCCTTTAAGGGAAATGGTTTCAATTTTTCTCCATTTCGGATGATGTTGGCAGTAGATTTGCTATACATGGCTTTGATCATGTTCAGGAATGTTTCCTTCAGTCTAATTCCCTCTAGGACTTTAAACATGAAGGAATGCTGGATCTTGTGGAAGACTTTTTCTGTATCAATTGAGATAATCATGCGGTTTTTGTCTTTCAGTCCATTTATGTGTTTTATGATGTTTATTGATTTATGTATGTTGAACCATCCCTGCATCTCTGGTATGAATCCAACTTGATCCCGATGGATGATCTTTTTGATGTGGGTCTGTATGCAATTTGCAAGTATTTTGTTGAGAATTTTTGCATCTATGTTCATTAGTGAGATGGGTCTACAGCTTTCTTTTTTGCTTGCAGCTTTGCCTGGTTTTGGTATTAGAGTGATGCTGGCTTCATAGAAGGAGTTTAGGAGAATTCCCTCTGTTTGTATCCTTCTAAACAGTTTGAGTAGTAGCAGTGGCTGTAGATCCTCTTTAAACGTTTTATGGTATTCTGCCATGAAACCATCTGGCCCGGGACCTTTTTTAGCTGGGAGATTTTTAATTACATCTTCAATTTCCTCAAATATTATGGGTCTGTTTAAACTGTCAATCTCTTCTTGGATAAGCTTTTTTATTTCCCAGGATTTCAAATATTCATTAATTTCTCTTAGATTTTCAAATTTATTGGATTATAGATTTTTGACGTATTCCAGTATGATTTTCTGGACCGTTTCTTTGTCTGTTGTGATGTTTCCCCTTTCATCACGAATACTGTTGATTTGGAGTCTCTCTCTCTCTCTCTCTCTCTCTCTCTCTCTCTCTCTCTCTCGGTTAACTGGGCTAGAGGTCTGTCTATTTTGTTTATCATTTCAAAGAACCAGCTTTTGGATTCGTTGATATTATGTATTGTTTTCTTTGTTTCTATTTCATTGATTTCTGCTCTGATTTTTGTTATTTCTTCCTGTCTGTTGGGTTTAGGGTTCATTTGTTGTTGTCGCTCAAGTGATTTTAGCTGCTGTGTTAGATCGTTTATTTGTTCCCTTTCTGTTATTTTTCTTTTGACGTGGGCACTTAGAGATATAAATTTCGCTCTCAAGACTGCTTTTAAAGTATCCCAAAGGTTTTGTTGGGTTGTATTGTCTTTTTTTGTTCAGTTCCATGAATACTTTTATTTCACTCTTTATTTCTTCCCTGACCCATTCATTATTCAAGATTGTGCTGTTTAGTCTCCATGTTTTCTTATAGGTAGTTGGACTTATTCTGGTGTTCAGATTGAGATTCATTGCATGTTACTGGTCTGATAGAATGTATGGAATAATTTCTATCCTTTTGTATTTGCTGAGGTTCCATTTGTGCCCCAGTATGTGATTGATTTTGGAGAATGTTCCATGAGGTGCTGAGTTAGAATGTATATTCTCTGGTATTTGGGTGGAATATTCTGTAGACGTCTGTGAGGCCCATTTGGTGTATTGTATTTTTCAGTTCTGATGTCTCTCTGTTTATTTTTTGTCCTGTTGATCTATCCAAGGGGCTCAGTGGAATGTTGAAGTTCCTCACTATTAATGTGTTAGGATTAATCTGTGTCTTGAGGTTCAGCAGAGTTGTATTTATACAGTTAGGTGCACCAGAGTTTGGTGCATAAACATTTAGGATTGTGAAGTCTTCATGGTTCAGTTTTCCTTTGACAAGGATGTAATGTCCCTCTTCATCTCTTTTGATTAATTTTACTTTGAGATCTATTTTGTCTGATATTAGAATAGCCATTCCAGCTTGTTTTTTGGCTCATTTGCTTGTAAGATTTTTTTCTATCCTTTCACTCTAAGGTGGTGTCTGTGTTTGAGGGTGACATGGGTTTCTTCTAGACAGCATATAGAAGTGTTCAGTTTCCTAATCCATTTTCCCAGTCTATGCCTTTTGATTGGGGAGTTTAGAACATTAATATTTAAGTTTATTATTGAGAGATATGTGTTGCTTCCTTTTACCTTATTTTCTGTTTGCATCCTTTGTCTAGGTTTATATTTACTCTGTTATGATTTTGTTGATTTCTTTAATTGCTTAGGGATAGTTGCTTCTTTCCTCTGTTTTGGATTGCTTCAAGGATTTTCTGAAGCGTTGGTTTCTTAGACATGTATTCCTTCATCTTGTTCATGTTGTGAAAGATTCTTCTTTCTCCTTCAACTATAATTGACATTTTTGCTGGGTATAGTAGTCTGGGTTGGCATTTAAAGTTGTTTATTACTGGGAACACTTTGGTCCACATTATTGTAGCTTTCATAGTTTGTACTGAGAAGTCAGCTCTGATTCTGATGGGTTTCCCTTTATATGTAATTTGTTGTTTTTCTCTTGTGGCTTTCAGCATTTTGTCTTTGTTTTGAGCATATAGTGTTTTAACAATTATATGGTATGGGAAGTTTCTTTTCTGGTCCTGTCTACTTGGTGTTATATGTGCTTCTTGTATTTGTATGGGATTGTCTTTTTTCAGTTTGGGGAATTTTTCTTCTATTATCCTGTTGAAGATCTGGTCAATAGTGTTGTCTTGGAATTCTTCCCCTTCTTCTATCCCTGTGATGCAGAGGTTTGGTCTTTTCATAGTGTCCCACATTTCCTGGATGTTCCACTCTTGTGTTTTTTTAAAAATTTTCATGATTTTTACATGATCTTTCTAGTTGGCATGTATTAGCCTGTGGGTCTGATATTCTTTTTTTCTGCTTCTTCCATTCTCCTTCTGAGGCTTTTTCCCATCCTTTCCTGGTGTTTGGATGAATGTTCAATATCCTTTTTCATTTCATCCTGTGATTTCTTTAGATTTTCCACTTCCCTCTGCAGCCTGTCATTCTCATCTTGTAGCTTCTTGGTTCATTGATCATTTTCTTTTTTCACTTCGGCCTGGGATCTTTTCGGTGTTTCCACTTCCTTCCGGAGTTTGTCATTTTCTCCCTTGAGGTCCTTCTTGAGTTTTTCAATCTCTCCCCTTAGTTATTTCCTCTGTGTCATTATCTCCCTAGTTCCTTCTTGAGGTTTTCATTCTCTTCCCTTAGTTCTCTAATTTCTTTGATTATATCTACATTGTTCTTCTAAGGTCACTGTCTTGGCTTCTTTCCTCCGAGATCTCATTGTAAGGATCTTCTGTAGGGTTGGTAGAGCTCGGTGTGGATTTATAATGAGCTTTTTCCATGTTGCTTTTTCTTTGTGTCTTTGGCATGTGGATTTGTCTATTTGTTTCTTTGATTCCTGGTACCTCAAAGTTGGCTGCACAGACTATAATCACCAACGATTGGTGATTATATCCAGAGCTCCGCCAGGATGAGGCAGGGGGTCTGGGTTGGGTTGCTACTTTGGCCCATGTGCTAGTAGGCCCCCAAGGGTCAAGGTGGGTTTGCCTTGCCTCACCAGCACCTCACTGACTCCAGGTGGCTGTCTGGGGTCTGTGCTGGGACTTCCAGGGGCAGGTGGTGATCTCCTCCAAGGGTCAAGGCAGGTCCATCTTGCCTCACTGGCACATCACTGACTCTGGGCACCTGTCTAGAGATTTTTTTTTTTTCACTAGGTAGACATTATTAACCTCTCCTCTATTTCATGCCATATATGCACCAACTTTGGTGCACCCAACTTCATAAATACAATGCTACAGATTAATACCATATCATTAGTAGTCGGGGACTTCAATAGCCCACTATCATCATTAGTCAGGTCAACTGGACAAAAAATACACAAAGAGATATCTGAATTAAACAACACCATACATCAAATACACCTAACAGACATCTACCAGATATTGTACCCAAGCACCAAAGAATATACTTTCTCTTAAGCACCCAATGGAACTTTCTCCAAAATCAGCTACATCCTGGGGCACAAAACAAACCTTAATATATATAAAAAGTGAAATAATTCCATGGATTACATCAGACCACAATAGAATCAAACTTAAAATCAACACTGGAAGAAGCCCTTATAACTGCAGGATCTCATCAAGGTTAAACAATCCACTCCTGAATGGGTCAAAAGAGAAAATAAGAACGAAATAGAAGTATTCCTGGAATTAAAGAAAAAGGACAATACAACACTACAAAACCTCTCTGACCCCTTAAAAGCAGTCCTGAGAGGGAAGTTTATAGCTCTAAGTACCTATGTTAAAAATCAGAAAGAGCACAAATAATTGACTTAACATTGCAACTCAAGATATTTGAAAGTCAACAGCAAATGAAACCCAAACCCAGCAGACAAAAGAAAAAAGAAAAATTAGATCAGAGATTAATGAAATATATACAAAAAATACAATGAATCTAAGAAGTGGTTATTTGAAAAGATAATAAGACAGACAGACCCTTAGCCCAGTTAGCCAAAAGAAAAATAAAAGCAATTCAAAATCAACAAAACTAGAGATGAAAGGGGAAACATCACAACAGACAACAGAAAGATCCAGAACATTATGAGGAAGCTTAGACAGGGAGATAGAGACAAGCATTTCTTTAAATGTCAATTTCTCTCTTTCTGTCTTTGTCTCTAAGTTTCTGTGGTGTGTGTGTGTGTGTGTGTGTGTGTGTGTGTGTGTGTGTGTGTGCCATTTCAGCTAGTGTGACTGGTTAGCCAGCGAGCCCTAGGGACCTATTACCTGTCGTTACCTTCAGATCACTGGGGTTACAAGCACACCCCACCCACCATGTCCAGCTTTTCTGCTTCAATTATTATTTGGAAGCAAGCATCAAACACCTAGCCAAAATGCTCTTCCCATTTTCAATAAAATTTCTCAAACACCAGAATATTAAATATTTCCCTTAATTTAATGTCCCTAAGTTCCCCCCATCCAGAAATGATCAAATGTCAGTCAGATTATCACTGAATATTTCAATTACCTATTTGATTAATGTTGCCCCTTCCAGTTTGCAAATATTATTAAACTTCCAAAAGAAAGTGCACTTGAAAGCTGCTACATAGCCACACTTGCCCTCTAAATTGAAGAATGACCCTGGTAAAGAAAAGTTTACCTTGCTGGCACAACCCTGAGTGATGTCTTTCTCAGCCTGGTCATTTTTATTGTATTTAGACTGAAAACTTTTATGACAGAGCATGGGGATGAAGCAAAGAAAACTGGGAGTAGGAAGAAAAAAGCAGAACAGGAAATGAATGGGAACTTCAGGGAACCGTAAAGCTGTACTTTCCTATATTTAGGTTTCTGTGAAGATGTTCTGTCTTGAAATGTAAGCCAGTTCTTGAAAAGTGTGATCTTTCTGTAACCTTCTTTATAACTACTATTATTTTTAAAGGAATTAGACTGAAAGGGGAATGCATAGTAAGTTGCCACAGTACAAAATTCATTTCACACCTATTACTGGGTTTCAAGAAACGGGCTCTGAGAATTGAAAGGAAAAGTTCCTGTGTGTATGAGAAGAACCTGGATTTCAGGGTGCTGTGCAGGCAGACGAGGACCCATTGTGGAAGCTATAGACAGTAGTGAAATTAATTAGCCTCACCTCCAACTGTGTGAGTTGGAGTTCCAACTCCAAGGAGCATGCAGGCAGAGGGAATGGAGTTAGAGGAACAAGGAAGAGGAAGACTTCTTAGCAGCAAATTGTCATGCTTGCATAACAGAGAAAACAGAAGAAAATAACAGAAATGACATTTTCCCCCATCTTGAGCATTTAATTGAGATCTTGGGATGCTTTTAAAAATAAAATATAGGGTAATTAACTCTCTTATCAGACAACAGCCAGACTGCAATGATTATTTCGACGAATTGGAGAGGGAATCTGCTCTACAGTCAACGTGACCTTTATTTATTAGGCAGTTTATTTGACTGCTTGAAAGAATTTTTTCCCCAGAAACTTTTTCACTACATGGGTAAATATCTTTGTGGTCTTTATTAATTGATTTTAAAGTCATATTCAGAGTTCCATGCCTTGCTTTTTCAAAGGCCAAGAATGTTTTGCATATAAATGTTATGGGGGAGCTTCATAAATATTATTTCTGATTTCAAAAGGTCAGTTGGAAAGGGAAAACTCATCTTTGTATGGCACGCATCTCATACACATCATGTGATTTTGTAAACAAGGCTTTTTCCAATATACCATATAATTGTTCTACTCAGCACTGTCATTACCCCCTCTTTAATGTGAATTTTAAGGTGACAGGGTTAAAAATAAAGAACAAGAGTAATCATTGAAATCATAACATCCTTAAACTTAAGAGAAAGGCTAGAGATAACTCAAATGTCTCCTTAGGGAATCAGAGGAGGGATGCAGCATGACTTCCTCTAGCAAGTAAGTGGTTAGGAGAGGATGAACCTAGGAGACAGGTGTCCTGTATCCCATTTGTGTGGTCATTGATGGTGCAATCTCAACAAGATTTACACAGTTCTTGTAGAAAGAATCTTCTCAAAGCCAATTCTCAAAAGTCAGATTTATAATTATTTCATTTCATCCATATTTTATTTTAAGTGCTTTATATTTTATATCTGGAGAGAGAGAAAGAGAGAGAGAGAGAGAGAGAGAGAGAGAGAGTTCACTGTATGTAGTTGATAGCATTGATATGTGCATGTGAAGGTATATGATACTGGGCATCTTTCCTTAATCACTCTCCACTTTCATAAATTAAAAATATTAAACTTTTATTGAGTTTGTTCTTTGACAGTTTCATACACATATGAAGTGAACTCTGATTATTATCATCCTCCCTTCTCAAATCTCTCTTCCATCCCCATGGAACATCCCTTCCCCTCCACACAAGTACCCTTTCCACAGATGGAATCTCTCACTGAGATTGAAGCTCATTTATTTAGTGAGGCTGGCTGGCCAATGAGCTTAGTGGATCCCCCTGCTTCTGCCTCCCACCCCTGCCCCAAGAACTGAAGTTATTGGTGTGCACAGCCATGCTGAGATTTTATATGGGGACTGGGGATCCCAACTCAGGTCCTCATACTTCTATGACAGGCACTTTATACACTGAACCATCTTCCCACCCCTAAAACTTTGCTTTTCAACCTATGTAAATACAGAATGATATCAAAGAGCACATGTATAGCTTGGTGAATTATCCAAAGTAAGCACATTCAAGGAAGCAATGTATTGAGGTAGAATGCTGTCTGTACTCCAGAAACCTTCCCTTGGGTCCTTTCTTAGTTACTACTTGTATTATTTACTTTTCTCATGTTAATTACATTTCTTGCTGCGTGACAAAAATGTTCTTTAGAAACACTTAAGGGACTAACAGTTTATTCTGACTCATAGCTTGAAGGAATAGTCTACCATGACAGGACAGCATCACAGCAGGAGCAGGATGTGCCTAACTCCATTGTTTCCACAGCTGAGAGAATGCCGGGACTCAAAAATTCTCTTTATCATCTTTTTTTTTTTTTTTTTTCAGATCTTCCCTCTTCAATTAACTCAATCTAGAAGCTTCTTCACAAACATGCTACAGGGTACTAATACCTTTCGTAAGGGCTCCACTATCACCAGTCACTTTCCAAAAGGCTTGGCATCTAATACCATCACCCCGGGGAAAGGAACACAAGCATTCAGATTATAGAGACAACTTTTTGCATTCTGGATAACTAACTTGTCAGATAAATACAAGTGTGTTAGTGCCTTACTTTCCTCTCAATAATGTTTTCCTGAACAGAAGTTCCTAATATTACTGTAGTATAAACAATCCATCTTTTTCTTTTAGTTTTTTTTTTTTTTGCATTTTGTTTAATTATATTTTCTTCCTTTGAATCTCCCAAGATAATTTCCATGTAATTTTTGAAATGACCTTAGGTCTAACTTGTGTTTGTTATACATCAACTGTTATATGTCTACATGTGTTTCATGACTTCTTGTTTCATTTTGTAATGGCCTTGGAGGCACCCAGGCGACCACCAGACAAAAAGTTACAATTTAAAAACTTTAAAGGACAAAACTTTATTCCAGTTTAGCAAGCGCCTGTACATCAGCCTCTCCTGTCAATATGAGATCCAGACCATTCTTTCTGAGATCAGTCTCTTTTCTTGGTGTTTATGATGTCTTGACTGCTGACACCACTGAACCCAGGGCAAAGATCCAGACAGCCTGTTGTCAGTGGCTCCTTGCTAAGAATAAGTAAGTCCTGATGACTTCTAGGGCGGTTTTTGAAATAAACAACCTGACCAGAAATTTTTAAGATAGAATTGACTTAGTTCCCACAATTTCTTTGGTCCGTGTGTTTCTCCATGTTCCATCAGTTTACATTACAATGTTATCACCCACCAACGTTGCCTTACAGCAGAGAGGACACGACATTGTGACTGACAAAACAATGCACAGCAATGTACGCAATCTTTTATGAGCATTTCAGCCACTGTGCATTGAGCCGACCAAGCGAACTAGTAGGGACATCGTCCCACAGCTGCCACCACTGGCTACCTCACGATCTCATTTTCATCATATAAACTAAGAGATATATACATCCTTTTCTGAATCATGCACTCTCAGATCAACGGTCAGAAGAGTCCAGTTTAGCACAGAAGCAGATAATGAGAGGAAAAATCAAGACCAGTGGTGGAGTTAATTCATCTGGGCATGGTGGCGCATGCCTTTAATCCTAGCATTCAGGAGGCAGAGGCAGGCAGATCTTTGTGAGTTCAAGACCAGCCTGGTCTACAAAGAGAGTTCCAGGACAGCTGGCGCTACAGAGAGACCCTGTCTCAAAAAGACAAAAAAAAAAAAAAAAAAAGAGAAACCTCACTGCAGAAATATTGGCAGGGCCACAGGACCAGCAGAGAGAGTCAAGCTGAGGATGAAAGGGAGAGACTATTTTCATTCTCCCAGGGAAATAAGGACTAAAATCGAATCAGAAAAAAAGCAGGCAGAACATTCTTATCCTTCTGATCACATTTCTTCATAGAAATGCATGTCTAAATTTTTTCAGGTTGCTCCTGAAAAGAATTGGAAACATGGAAATACATAACTTACAAGTACAGGAAGAATGAAAACTGAGAATATATCAATAAAAAGATTTTCATTTTTTATTTTAGTAAAATATTTATGAACTTCTTAGCTCCTAGACTAGTTTTTATTTCTATTATAACTCATATAATTATTCATTTGAATTTCACTGGCCAAAACATTCACCCACTATCCATGCTAATATATCAAGAGTATTCTTCTTCCATCTGTTTTTGGAACATCTGGATTCAAGTTCACTTTTTACACGTTTTGTCAAAAAAGAAAGGAATTTGACAGATAATTTTGCACTGAAATATATGTTTATGGAATTAGTTAAAAATCTCAGAATTTTAGTACTGAATTGTTCATGTTTAAAATAATGAAATGGAGACTCATTGACGGCTCAGCAGTTAAGACCACTGACTGCTCTTGCAGAGGACCCTGGCTCTATACCCTGGTATCGTTATCAAAGCCAAGAACCCCTTTCTAGATAGGTTATGGGCCTTTGGGAAGAGCCTGCTTTTAATATTCTGCTAAATGGACATGATATTGAAATGATGCCTAATGACATATTACTTTACCCATAGATTAGTGCAGCTCGAAACTTTCACCAGAGAAACTTCTTTTAGTAGTAGATGACAATTAACCCAGAGATCTTCCATTCTTCATCAGGTAAGGAATAAGAGACTGTGGAATGCTCAGTCCTAAATGGGACATCTCCACCACACCTCTCTCCCTAAAGCTCAGGGAGTGTCCTAGAGGAAGGTGTGAGAAGATTGTAAGAGGCAAAGGCTGCAGATGATTACAATGAAACAGAGGTTTCTGGACACAATAGGACAGTTGCTCACATGAACTCAAGGCAGTTGAGACAGCATGCATAAGACGTGTTCAAGATCAAGACAGAAAAATTCCTAGCATGAAGGGGGTGAGGTGGGTTCAAACTCCTACCCTTAACTGAGGAGGTATTGACATCTATTTTATAGCTGCTAGGAGAAGGAGAAAAAGTTTTCTCTGGGAATGTGAACCTGGTAGGCCAACCAGGATTCAGGGCAGTTTTCACAACTAAGAGTATTTGAGAAAAAGGATTGGACTTGAAGAGGAAGAGAGAACATGAAGTTGAGTGGGTAGGGAAGTGGGGTGGATTTGGAAGGAAGTGGGGTAGGGAATATGATCACAATACATTGGAGTTCTCAAAGAATTAATAAAAATATTTTTAGAGCTGGAGAGATGGCTCAGCAGTTTCGATCAGTGGTTGCCCTTGCAGAGGACTGTGTGTGATTCCCAGCACCCACACAGCTATTAACAGCTGTCCCTAATTCTAGTTCCAAGGGATCTGACATCTACTTCTGACTGCCACAGGCATTGCATGACTCTAGTTCACTTATATACATGCAGGCAATACACTCATACACATAAAACAGTAATAATAATAATAATAATAATCAGTAAACTGACAAAAACAGAAGAAACAATGGAAGACATAATGCAAACTACAAGAACATCATTCAATAACTAATATAGCTATCCTATATATGCAGATATAATCTCCCTATATTTAAATATATACTTATAATTTCCACATGCATTTCTTTAAATGTCAGTTACATAGGCATGCATGTTTTCTTTGTATTTCTTTGAATTTGAATCCAGAAATTATGAGGATTTTTGCTGTAAAATACATGTTTGTGTCCTTAAGAATTTTGAGGCTTTTTTCCCCTTTCCTTTTTCAGGAAGTAAAGTTGTTGAATTTGCTTAGCTTTCTGGTGTTCTCATATGCTTCTGATAAGATTAAATTACAGCATCACTTAAAGTTGTCTTGGTTCCAAGAGACAGAAAGCTCTTGAACTGATGTAAGTGGAAAGAACAATAGTAAAATATTGACTTCTCCAACTATCAAGTTGAGATAGCCGAAGGGACAGCTTGATTCAGAGCCTCTAGTGACATCATCAGGACCTATTTCTATCTATATTACCATGCCAGGTTAGCTACCAATAGAGCCTGCAGTTATACTCTGAGAAGTTTCAAACCAAGTGAAACATACATATCTCAACTTCAAATACATATCCTTTTTAGCAACCACTTCCCAGAACCAATTCTACTGAAACTGACTTCGCCTTATACTTAACTCATCCAGGACTGGTCTCATTGTCCATTCCTGTAAGCAGGGTTGAGGAAATGAGCATTTCTCATGGGTGATAGTAGATCCTGAAATAAAACTAGCAAAGTTTTCTCAGAAAGAAGAGAATGGGCACTCCATAGTGAAATATAACAATGATCCTAGTTTCATGGAATTCCTCCATAAAAAGTATAGTGATTTTAGGACAGGACCACTGGGTCTGAAATCCAAATTAAATACTAAGCATTGAGGTAAAATAGTTGAAAATGTTATTTTAAGCAAAATATTGGGTTATGGCATATATCATAAATATGATAACATAATATTTTTAACAATTATAATTGGAATTATACAAATAAATTATGGGACTTAAACTACACAGAAATATTGAAGTCTACATTGAATTGCAGACCTTATCTAACCTCCCTTTCAGAATTGTCCTCACATATGAGGGTCTTATTTTAGGGAAAGGTCCAATGGTCCCTACTCAAAACATAATTTTCCTAAAGTATCTTATAGTAATGGAAATTCCATGCTGGTTATGGAGGTCTCTGAGCCTTGAGCTCCAAGATCACCCTTTGGGCATCAGTGTCCCTTGGGCTATGAGTATTGTCTGAAATATGGGATTTGTGTAACCTGCTCAACTCTAGAAGGGTTAGCACAGGGTCATTATAATAGAAGAGATAAACACAAGTTCTGTTGGCAAATAAGCATAGGGAAGCTCAAATATGCCATGGCCTTCAGGGCCACAGTGAGATGTTGTTGCTTCCTCTTGAGGTAGAGAGGCATATTTGGCCAACTATGATACTGAGCTTAGAAATGTTTGTATGGTATTACCCCAGATAAACTGAATATCTGTTAGTCAACCTTCCCAAGTGTTTACATAGGTTGCATGTAAAGTTTCTGTCTCCCTTGGGCTATTGCTTTGTTTGACTTTGCCATTTTATCATTTTTGCCAATGAAATAAATTTAAATTGTGAGCTGACAAACATTGAAAAGCAACTTTTTAAATGTGGAGGAAAATAATGTCACTAAGGCCTGGTATGGTGGTACATACCTTTAATCCTAGCACAGAGCAGAGGGAGGTAGATCTCTGTGAGATCAAGGTCAACCTGGTCTATCTGGTAAGTTCTAGGACACGTGGGGCTATAGGGAGATGCTATTTCAGCTCCAATATCCCTAACGGAATGGTATAGAGGCCAAGCAATGAAGAGTGCTCTTGACTTGGAGAGTCTATAGTAGCTGTGGGAACAAGAGCAAATGAGCATGATACTTCCTTCTGAGGCATGAGTACAAGGCTTGCCTTCCAAAGAAATAAAAGTGGATTGTGCTCATATTTTAGTTTGGCATAAATTTACCACATTTAAAATGAATGAAATTAATACAGTTCTCTTAAAGGCTTTTGTGTATTGATAACAATTACATTTGTATCAGTATGTGCTGATGTTAGTCATGATGCAATGAGAAACTGACTTCTGTGAAAGATTCTTTTTAACAAACCTTTACAAATTAAAATTTTACATAACCTTCTAAACTAAGTTAATCACGTATAAGATCCATGTACTCTAAGAAAAAAATATAATCTGGCACTACCAATGACTTGTTTTCTCAATGTAATTGACTATTGTAAGTTAAGCTGTATGCATAGCTTTAATCATATACTATGTTCCCTATCTGTGACTCATTTATTGCCTTTGACTCAGAATAATGTATGTGTATGTATGTCAGCTATCACAATGACAATGTTGAAAACAACAATGATCTTGAAAACAGCATCTCCCTCACAAATGTTTTAAGCAACACAACATAGTTCAATGATTTTCTATACTGTTCTGAGTCAGTAGGGTCAGAAAAGAAATTCTTCCTTGGTAAAATGTTATCAAAGTATGTCCATATAATGCTTAGTATGCTCTTTCATACATATGAAAGGAGCCTTTGTTGAACAGTAGAACAGGACAGAATAGAGGAATAGAATTGAAAAGAGTAGAACTGATATAGTACTAAGAGAACAGTTATCAGAGAAATGAGAACACTTCAGAACAAGATGGGGCCCATTTTTGATCAAACAACTCCAAGTGTGAAATTTCTTATTAATGTTGTGCAGTCTCTCTATCATTACTAATAAATATTTACAATCTTTTTGAAAGTTCACAATTTTTCAGGAACTCTAAGCAATTTTTCAGTGTTTTTCTAATCTACATAGAGACCTGAACCTATGCACTTAACTAACTACTGGACTTCTCCTTGGAGCCTTTTGGAGGTACCTAATCTTGAGCTTCAAATTTTCTATTCATCCGCATTTTCCAGGTTAGAGTGCACTGTCCGTTCAGTGGCTCAGTATTGTTTCTAGATATCGTATTTGGCCTGCCATTCTTTTTTACCACGTGCTGGTAGATCAAATATTTAACTTTGGGAAAATGGTGGCCTCAAGTCTGGACTAGTAACACACAGTTGATCCTAGAATATTTTGTTGCATAGAAAGTAAGAGTGTCACAGATCATTAATGTTCTCATGTAAATTAGCTTTATGAGCAAACATGAGGAGGCTCCAACAGACAAAAGTGCCTGCCTTGAAAAACAAAGGAAGTGACTGTGATTGAATAAATATCAAATATATTTAAATATGTTTTGCTTCTCATCCACCTGTGTCCCTTTTCTACGCCTAGGGAACAATCCGCGGAAGAGGGGGCGTGGTAGAATGTAAGGGCTTCGATTGGGGTTAATGGTGAAACTACAACAATATAGACTGGACACTCATTTGATCAACTTGATTGAACATACAAGCGCCCCCTTTCAGGATGGTGGGACCCATGAGCTGTGTGGGTTTGGGCACAACTGCTTGCAAATTGGTTTTACTTGAAGGATGCTTGTACTCACAAATTATCACCTATTGTTAAAAAAAATGAAAACAAAGCAAAACAAAAAAGCAGAGAAAGATGCAGAAAACTTACAGCAGAATGCACGATCTGCGATGGGTAGGGGTGGGGTGGGGGGGAAGGGAGGGGGATATATGCCTGAACTTAATTGGAAAATGATGTATGAAATACACAAAGCATCAATAAAAATAAATTTAAAAAGAAAAAAAAAGACCAAAAATAAATAAATAAAAAAAATCAATAGATATCATAAACACAAATGGACTGAAAGACAAAAAGCACACTATCATCTCAATTGATACAGAAAAAAGACTTCAACAAAATCCAGTATCCCTTCATGCTTAAAGTCCTAGAGGGAACTGGATTGGAGGGATCATTACTCAATGTAATCAAAGTCTTATAGACGAAAACCACAGCCAACATCATCTTAAATGGAGAAAAGTCAGAAGCATTCCCTTAAAGGTAGGAACTCAGCAAGGCCGCCCCCTGTTGCCACTCCTCTTCAATATAGAGCTTGAAACACGTGCTAGAGCAATGAGACATGAAAAGGAAATTAAAGGAGTACTAATTGGAAAAGAGGAAGTCAAGCTGTCCCTTTTTGCAGATGATATGATAGTTTACCTAAGGGATGCTAAAAACTCCACCAGAAAACTCCTAGAAATGAGTAAGAGTTTCAGTAAAGTGGCAGGATACAAAATTAACCTAGAAAATCAGTAGCCTTTCTTTATACAAACAACAAGCAACTGAAAAAGAAATACAAGGAGACCTTCCCAATCACAATAGCCTCAATAACAACAAAATACCAAGGAACAAAATAAACTAAAGACACCAAAGATCTCTACAACAAAAATTTTAAACCCCTGAAGAAGGAAATTGAAGAAGATAGCAGAAGACAAAAAGACCTCCCATGCTCATGCATTGGACAAATTAATATAGTAAAAATGTCCATTCTACCCAAATTAATATACAGATTCAATGAAACCCCAATGAAAATCCCCAAGAGTTGATTCACAGGCTTAGAAAAAAAAAAACCTTAATTTCATATGGAAAAACAAAAGACCCCGAATAGCCAAAGCAACACTGAGTGAAAAGAGCAGCACAGGGGGGAATCTCTATACCAGAATTCAAATGATACTACAGGGCTATAGTAATAAAAAACAGCTTGTTACTGGCACAAAAACCGACCTGTAGGCCAATGGAACAAAACTGAACATCCAAACTTGAGTACATACAATTTCAGCCATCTCATATTTGACAAGTGCGCCAAGAAGACACAATGGAGGAAAGACAGCATTTTCAGTAAGTGGTGTTGGCAAAACTGGATCACCATTTGTAGAAGAATAAAGATAAACCCCCACCTCTTACTCTATACAAAAATAACTCCAAATAGATCAAAGACCTCAACGTGTAACACAAAACTCTGAAGGTGATAGAAGTTGGCAGCAGCCTACAAGACATAAGCATAGGAAATGATTTTCTAAATCAGACAGCCACTAAGCAGGAAATAAGATCAACAACTGACAAATGGGGCCTCATTAAACTCAAAAGCTTCTGTACAGTATAAGAAACAATCAAGGAAGTGAAGAGAAAACCCACAGACAAACCATTAACTTCCAGAGTATGTAAACTTCTAAAAAAAAACAAAGAAGAAAGAAAACAAATGATTCACTCAAAAGATGGACTAAAGAGCTGAACAGAGACTTCACAAGTGAAGAATTAGAGATGGCTGAGAAACATCTTTAAAAATGTTCAAAGTCACTAATAATCAAGGAAATGCAAATTAAAATCTCTTTAAGATATCATCTCAAAGACTGGCTAGAACCAAGAAAACAAATGATACCAAATGCTGGAGAGGTTGTTTGGAATAGGGAACACTCATCCTCTGCTGGTGGGAATGTAAACTCATATAATCACTACGGAAAGCAGTGTGGAGAACCCTTATAAAGACTCCAAATGATCTTGCCACCTGACCCAGTCATACCACTCCTGGGTATATACCCACAAGACTCATCCTACCACAGAGATGCATGCACAGCCATGTTTATTGCAGCTCTCTACACAATAGTGAAGTACTGGAACGCACCCAAGTGCTCCTCAACTGAGGAGTAGATAGAGAAAATGTGGTACATTTACACAATGGAGTTTGATGCAGTGGTAAACAAAGATGGCATCATGAACTTTGCAAGTAACTGGATGGAAGTAGAAGCTATTATATTAAGTGAAGTAACACAGTCCCAGAAAAACAAATGCCAAATGGTATCCCTCATCTGTGGATGGTAGCACCAAGTACCTAGTTGTAAGGCAAACTGAGAAATGTTAATGTTATATTCTTTATGATCTGAAAATAACTGTGCTCTTTTATTTTGAGTCCCTTAGCAGGTTCTAGAATTAAGCTACCATTTAATTTCCGACTTAGGAATTTTTGGTATATGGGTGAAGGGTATAAATGCATAAAATCAAAATAATGGGAAAAAACTAATTTGTCATGATATTGTATCTAAGCACAGTATTTATTTTATGGGAGTGCTTCTTCATATTTCTTATACAAGGCTGTTGGAGCTTTTGTCTAAGCCTTTTCTAAAATATTATATAGTAGTTAAAATTTTCAGGCTGGTGTAACTTAGCCTTTCTGGATACTTAAGGACCATACTTAATGCCCATACCAATTTAGCCAAGCGTGTTAAGGGATAACTTTGTTCCTTGCCATCAGAGATCAACTAAGTCCCAGGGGACTATGCATGGGGGTATCTCTTGAAATGTCTTGCAAATGTTGAGTCACCAGTCTTCCTGTGCAGGGAGGTCTTGGGGATCCACTAATGGGACTTCACCCAGTGTCCAGCCTATAAAGAGGAAAGTCTGCTCATGCCTCAAAAAGGGAAGCCTGGTCTAAGAAGACCTGAATTTGTCCTTGAGTGGATGGAACTGGTAAATTAAAAGTCAAAAGGAGCCAGAGGCTCCCCCCCCCCAAAAAAAAACCCAAGTGACCCCTGAGATCCAGATCCTCAACTGACCTAGAGAAAACAAAACCTTGGTTAATCTGGACTAACTGTGTGTCCTTAAACATCCAAAAGGAAACTATAACCAGAAATAAATAATTATTAAGGCCTGAGAAATTGTACTTCAGGTATAAAACTTGAGATCTTAGTAAAAAGACAAAAAGAAATAAAAAAAAAAGCACTGTTGTTTTGCCTGTCTTCAATTCTTAATGGCAAAGGCAGCTACCCTGTGGCTGCCACTACTTTTGCCATCCTTCAAAGACATGAGACACAGCCTTTTGACCTTCCAATATAGACTGAAGACTCATGTCTCTCTAAGAATCCTCCAAACCTTCAGTGCCAGATGGGGTCTGCTGAGACATCCAGCTTGTGGACTGAGCAGCTACTGGGGTTTCAGCCTCTTCAGAGTATAGACTGCCATTGTTGGAGTACTCAGGCTTTATCACAGAGACCAATACAGAAAGATCAAGACAGGACATGGTGCTTACTGGACCTCACTTGGTGATCATGAGAAGGAAAGACCCCAGTGTGGAGCACAAGGGCAGGACTGATGGTTGTTTGGGCTTGCCAAAGAGGAACCTTCAAACACTTTCTTAAGGAAAACATGACATCTTTCAGCCTAATAAATAAAAAGAAATAAATAATAAGCTGAAGATGCTAAAACCTATGATGTAATAATCTTGATATCTGTGGCATGCATATTTTGGAGTTATGCAAATTGAAAGGAACAAAAACCATCAACAACAACAACAAAAACAACAAAAGATTGGGTCAAAGAACTGACTGAAACTGTGAACTTCTGCCCCAAACAGTAAACTTCTGCATCGAAAATTTTAAAAGAGATTGAGAAAAAGATGAAAAACATGTTTGGCAGAAAGCATGAGCTCTGGTGGGGTGGGGGGTGGGGAAGGAAGGGGGAATGGTTCTAGATTTGATTGGGAAATTTTGTATGAAATGCACAAATCTTCAAGAAAATTGGCTTCAAAAAAAAGAAACAATACTAGAATATTGCATGTATACATGGTTTCTTTACAAGATATAAATAACAAAAAAAAAAATAGAGGAGAAAAAATATCGGCAAATAATGATGAAACCAGTTGACATACCAAAGTGGATAGAGGAGAATTCAGAGTCCCACTTCAAGATGAAGAGCTGCAGGAAAACAATGAATGCTAAGGGAGGGAGAGTCTATTTTCTCTGAGGACTACCTCTCAGAGATTATCTACCTCCAAGTGGGTAGCCCCAAACAAAGGGATACATAAGCACCACCAAATGAAGTCAGTGCATTCTATATATGTATATTTATAAATGTATGCATGTGTAACAATAATAAAGAAGAAGACAGGAAATTGAAAGGAACTGTGGGGAGATGTGAGGAGTTAGAGAGGGACTGGGATGGATTGAAAAAATGCAGGCAATATCAGACTTATGAATGATATTCATAAAAATAAAAATTAAAAGTGCTCTCAGAGGACCCGGGTTCGATCCCCAGCACCCACATGGCGGCCGAGAGCCATCTGAAACTCCAATTCCAGGAGAACTCCAGTTCCGGGGGAATCCAACACCCTCTTCTGACCTCCGCGGCATTGCACGACACGGGTGCACAGACTTGCATGCAGACAGTACATTCATACACATACAGAAATTAATAAAAAAAAATAAAAAAAAGTGCATTACCATTTACAAGGAGCACAGGAACAAATGAAATACTAAGGTATTGTATTGGATTGTTGGCTTGTGCAGCTGTGAGGGTAACAATACCCAGCCAGCCAGAACACAGGTGGACCTGTTGCTTCTAGGGGACTTGGGTGCACAGAGATTGTTTGCTTCCGCGATCAGCTGGAGCACAGGGTATGGGCTGGGTGCGTCAACCAGTCAGGCACGGGAATCGTTGGAGAATTGGATTATTGGCCTATTGTGCATAGAGATTGGTTGCTTCGGCCAGACCAGCTGAAGCACAGGGTACTGGCATGCCCTCTAAGCAAGCAACTTGTGCCCTTCCATCCCCCACCCCTCAACTGGAATTGCAGAGCGAGTGTCTAGGTGGGACTACAGTAAGCCCCACAACCAACCTAGAGGAACCAGCTGGCAGGAAGCAGGGAGAGCACAGTGCTCAGAGGGTATCATCCAGGTTGTTACCTACAAAGTTTTTGGAGAACCTGCAGAATGGAAAGGGAAGAGTAAGCTATACCTTCCAATATATAACCAAAATTGAAAGCCTGAAACATAGACAAGTCAACACACCATAAACAAGGAGAAAACAACAAAGGCATCTGAAGGAAGCAAGGAAAGCAAGCCTTCAAAACAGTGAAGAAATATTTGAGATTAGCATCAGAATACAATCAAAAAACAAACCCACATGCCAAAAGCACAACAAAAGAAATACTAAGCTATAAATTCAATAAAATATATATAGTAGTTATATGAAGAAATTTACAAAACTCTGAAGAAATATATTTCTACAAACTCAATAGACATCTGCATGACAATACAAGTTGGCACTCTGACACAGGTAGGAGAAATTTCACAATGCCCCTGGATGAAGAACTACAGGCAGTAATAGATGGTTGCTGAGTGGGAGACTATTTTCTTCAGCAGTCCCGATAGGTTGTCTACTCCTGAGTGAAGAGCTCTAAAACAAACGCATCAGATTAAGAGTGAATGGGCTCAGTATGTATATATACATAATAATCATGACCTTGAGAAGAGGTATGGGAGGAATTGAAGGGGAAACGGGATGAAATTACACAAATATAGTACTCCAGAATAAAATTCTCAAAAATTGAATGAAAAAATATGGTACGATTTTACAGTAGGATCAATATAGATGTGCTATTGCATGCATTTCAAAAGCCTCAAAGAAAGGACTGTGTAATTTTGTTCAAAACTGTGGAATTTTTAACCACAAAGAAATATACATGTTTAATGACCTAGACATGTTCAGCAGTTTTAAGTTTTAAACAATGTATATATGTATGAAACATCATGTGACCCTAAAAATATATACAACTTTTTATTTGTATATGTCAGCCAAAATAGGTTAAATAAAAATATTAAAATGTGGATAAATAGAAATAGTTTTTTTTATGTGTTCAGGTGAGGCGCCATCATCATGTAAGAAGCTTCTCTTGGAGAGAAAGCTCTAGCATGCTTTAGTGGCTGTGGGGGACAAACTTAATAAAATGACTCTTCAGGAACCTGTCTTGATTCAGAGAAGTGCCACAAACAAAAAGCACACTGGACAAAGTAGATTGTGTTGGGGAAGCAGAAGGATGTCCTCTGAATTACCTAATCCTCTCTATATGACAGAACCTATCACCAGATTCAACAAATAAATCAACAGTGTGCACAATTACAAAATAGCACATTTGAGGGACTGAAGAGATGGCTTAGCAGTTAAGAGCACTGGCTGCTCTTGAAGAGGACCTGGGTTCAGTTCCCAGCACCAACGTGGTGGACAACAACCATCTGTAATTCCAGTTCCATGGAATCCAACACCCTCCTTTGACCTCTTCAGGCATTGCATGGCATGGGCACAGTTACATACATACAGGCAGTACACTCATACACATAAAAAGTAGTATATTTGTCACAAATATTGTAGGGGATGATTAAACTTGCTGTCTTTCAAAAAGTTCAAATCTGGCTGGATGTTTTGTATTTTGCTGGAAACCCTGACAAATTACTTGCTCTGAGAAATCCAACTCACCCAAAGATAGGAAAGATGAGAAGGAATTGGCATTTTAGTATGCAAAGTTACTTGTAGATCAGGCATCAAAAAAGTTATCCTAAAGCAAATAAAACTATAAATACATACATCAATGAAAATTAAACAGACAAATTCATGTTGTAAATGCAGGAAATCAAGTAATTGCTAGAGAGATACAGAAGATGAGATATGAGCTGGCAGAACTCCATGAAGAAATGCAAAGCAAATGGAAAAATCATCACAGAAATAAATACACAGTTAGGAACAGAGAGACATTAAATGCTGGAAAGCACATCAAGAGGCATAAAATATAGAAATAAGTAAAATGACTTGAAATATGGAAATCAGTAAAAGCTCTTAGAGAATGAAGCTATAAAAGGCAGATGAAGGAGATCCACTGTATGTACAACTGCATAAAGTTACAAAAATTAAAGTATAGCAAATATTTAAAGATATGGTTCAAGATTAAAATATAAAACGAAAGAACATTTGATGACCTAAAATTTAACTTATGTTTATCACAAATACAGCTCACTCATATTGATGGGCACAGACACAAAATCTGGTACAATTACTGGGATCCTCAAAGATAGATAAAAGTCTTAACTATTATTTATAAGATCCGTTCATTTTTAAGAGGAAACACTTCAAGCTGAAAATAGACATCTATACAACATTATGATGCTCATGGACAGAATGTGTGAGAGAAGGCTAATAAGATGGCTCAGCAGAAAAGGATTTGCCACACAAGCCTGTGACCTGATTTTGATTCCTGGAACCTGTGCAAAAGTGGAAAGTGGAAAGAGAGAACTGCCGTGAAGTTGTCCTTTGATGCACACACACACAAACACACACACACACACACACACACACACACGCATGCACATACACTCACACAGAGACAGACAAACACAGAAAAATAATGTTGACAACTTTAAATAATTTGTACAAGAGGAAAATTTTATACCCTGAAAGACTTAAAGACTTCATATATAATATATATTATTATGAAGAGGAAAAAATATACATATGATAAAGAGGAAAATACTTTATGCGAAAAAGCTTGCACTCTAGTAGTTTGTTTCCCTGTGAAGAGTTTCTATGTGTGTGTGTGTGTGTGTGTGTGTGTGTGTGTGTAAGAAATCCCATCCCAAACTAAGGAACTTTGGAAAATATAATTGATGTCTGCTGGGAAGGGGAAAGACAATGTCTTACAAGAATGAGACTCTTAGTTGGCCCAGTTAGATGATGAATCTTCACTAAAGGACATTTGGGGACACAAATCAGACTCTATAGGTTGATATATATATATATATATATAATATACTTGTATGTTGTTTCGGATCCTTGCATTCTTGGATTTTTTTAGGGCTTTCATTATGAAGGGCTGTTGAAGTTTGTTGATGTCCTTTTCTTTTTTTTGTCTATTATTTATTTATTTATTTATTTATTTATTTATTTATTTGTTTGTTTTATCAAATCTAGACCCATGTCCCCCAACCTATCCCTCCACCCCACCAGAGCTCATGCATGCTGCCAAACATGTTTTGCATCTCTTTCTCAGTCTTTCTCAATATTCTCCATGTGGAAGTTAACTGTTTTCAGCAGAAGTTCACTGTTTGAGTCAGTTGTTTGACGGAGGCTTTTCTGTTGCTGTTGTTGTAGTTGTTTCCAATATGCATCACTCCCAACTGCTTGGGCAAAAGCTCGAGGGGCCGTGCATAATAAATACTTACAACTAGGTAATTGGCACTAGCATCCACAGATGAGGGATACCATTCGTCGTTTGTTTTTCTGGGACTGGGTTACTTCACTCAGTATGATGTCCTCTAGCTCCAGCCGTTTTCCTGCAAAGCTCATGATGTCGTGTTTCTTTACTGCTGCATAGAACTCCATTGTGTAGATGTACCATATTTTCTCTATCCACTCATCAGATGAGGGGCATTTGGGTTGGTTCCAGCTCCTTGCTATTGTGAAGAGACCTGAAATAAACATGGCCGTGCATGTATCTCTGTGGTGGGGTGAGTCTTGTGAGTACATGCCTAGGAGTGGTATGGCTGGGTCAGGCAGCAAGTTCATTCCAAGTCTTCCAAGGGTTCTCCACACTGCTTTCCATAGTGGCTGTACGAGTTTACAGTCCCACCAGCAGTGGATGAGGGTTCCCCTTTCCCCACAACCTCTCCAGTACTTGGTATCATTTGTTTTCTTGATCCTAGCCAGTCTTCTTGGAGTGAAATGATATCTTAAAGTGGTTTTGATTTGCATTTCCTTAATGATTAGTGATGTTGAACACTTCTTGAGGTGTTTCTCAGCCATCTCTAATTCCTCACTTGTGAAGTCTCTTCAGCTCTTTGCTCCATCTATTGAGTGGGTCATTTGTTTTCTTTCTTCTTTGTTTTTTTGAGTAGTTTATATATCCTGGAAGTCAATGCATTGTCAGATGTTTCTGTGGTGAAGGTTTCCTCCCACTCTGTGGGATTCGTCTTCACTTCCTTGATTGTTTCTTTGATGTACAGAAGCTTTTGAGTTTAATGAGGTCCCATTTGTCAATTCTCAAGCTTAATTCTTGTGCAGCTGCTGTCTGATTTAAGAAGTCTTTTCCTACGCCTATGTCTTGTAGTCTGCTGCCAACTTTTCTTCTATCACCTTCAGAGTTTGGGGTTTCATGTTGAGGTCTTTGATCCATCTGGAGTTGACTTTTGTACAGGGCGAGAGGTAGGGGTATAATTTCATTCTTCTACAAGTGGTGATCCAGTTTTGCCAACACCACTTGCTGAAGATGCTGTCTTTTCTCCATTGTGTCTTCTTGGCCCCCTTGTCAATATGAGATGGCTGAAATTGTATGTGCTCAGGTTTGGATCTTCGCTTTTGTTCTTGGTCAACAGGTCTGTTTTTGTGCCAGTACCAAGCTGTTTTTATGACTATAGCCCTGTAGTATAGTTTGAAGTCTGGTATAGAGATCCTCCCTGTGTGGCTCTTTTCAGTCAGGGTTGTTTTGGCTATTCGGGGTCTTTTGTTTTTCCAAATGAATTTAAGAACTTTTTTTTTTCCAAGCCTGTGAAGAAACTCTTGGGGATTTTAATTGGGATTAAAAATTTAAATATAGATTTAAAGCATTAAATCTATAAAAGTGCTTCAGTATAATGGACATTTTTACAATGTTAATTTTCCCAATCCATGAGAATGGGAGGTTTTTCCATCTTCTGATGCCTTTTTCAATTTCTTTCTTAAAGACTTTAAAGTTTTTGTTGAGGAGATCTTTGGTGTCTTTGGTTAGGTTTGTTCCTAGGTATTTTGTTATTTTTGAGGCTACCATGAGTGGGAGGGTCTCCTTGATTTCTTTCTCCAGTTGCTTGTTGTTGGTGTAAAGAAAGGTCATTGATTTTTTTAGGTTAATTTTTTATACTGCCACTTTGCTGAAGCTGTTAGTCATTTCTAGGAGTTTTCTGGTGGAGTTTTTAGCATCCCTTAAGTAAACAATCATATCATCAGTGTATTAGTCACTTTTCTGTTGCTGTGATAAAGCCCCATGACCAAGGAACTTATAAAAGGAAGAGTTTATTTGAGCTTATGATTGACAGTTCCAGGGAAGTAAGGGTCCATTGTGGCAGAAAGCATGGTGACTGGAGACTAGAGCAGCAAACCGAGGGTCACATCTCGCAAAGAGCACAGGAAGCAGAGAGAGCAACTGTAGACTACGAGTCTTGTTAAAACTCACTAAGCCTGCCCCCAACAACACACTTCCTCCAGCATGGCCACACCTTCTAAGACCTCCAAAAACAGTGCCACCAACTGGAGACAAATGTCTGAATACTTACAGCCTATGGGGGGCACTCATCAAACCACCAAAATCAGCAAATAGGGATAGCTTGACTTCCTCTTTTCCAATTAGTACTCCTTTAATTTCCTTTTCTTGCCTTATTGCTCTAGCAAGTGTTTCAAGCACTATAATGAAGAGGAGTGGTGACAGGGGTAGCCTTGCCAAGTTCCTACCTTTAAAGGGAATGCTTCTGTCATTTCCCCATTTAGAATGATATTGGCTGTGTGTTTCCTGTATATGGCTTTGATTACATTGAGGAATGATTCCTCCAATCCAATTCCTTCTAGGACTTTGAGCATGAAGGGATGCTGGATTTTGTCAAAGGCTTTTTCAGCATCAATTGAGATGATGGTGTGGTTTTTGTCTTTCATTCCATTTATGTGTTTGATGATGTTTATTGATTTTCATACATTGAACCATCCGTGCATGTCTGGTATGAATCCAACTTGGTCATGGTGGATGATCTTCTTGATGTGGGTCTGTATGTGATTTGCCAGTATCCTGTTTAGAATTTTGGCATCTGTGTTCATTAGGGATATGGGTCTATAATTCTCCTTTTTAGTTGTATCTTTGCCTGGTTTTGGTTGTTGATGTCCTTTTCTATATCATTTGAGAAGATCATGTGCTTTCTTTGTCATGGTGTATTATCTTCTTAATGCTTTTGTCAATTCAATTTGCAAGAGTTTTATTGAGGGTTTTAACATCTGGGTTCATTAGGGAAGTTGGTCTATAGTTTTCCTTCTTACTTATAGAAACTTCTTATGTAGTTTTTGTATCAGCTAAGACTGGTTTTGTAAAATGAGTTTGGGTTCCCTTTCCTTTATATTTTATAGAACAATTTGAAGCCCAACTGGTGCTACCTTTTTTTTAAAGCTTGGATAGAATTTTCCAGTGAATATATTTGATCCTGAATTTCTTTTTTTAAATTTTTTAAAAATTTTATTTATTTTTGTATGTGTATGAGTGTACTGTCTGCATGTAGGTTTGTGCACCTGTGTTGTGCAAAGCCACGGAGGTCAGAAGAGGGTCTCAGATTCCCCTGAAACTAGAGTTCTCCTGGAATTGGAGTTACAGATGGTTCTTATCCACCATGTGGGTGCTGGGGATCGAGCCTGGGTCCTCTGCAAGAGCATTCAGTGCTCTTAACCACTAGACTATCTCTCCAGCCCCCTGATCCTGAATTTCTATTTGTTGGGAGGTTTTTTTATTAGTACTCCAATCCCAAATTGTTAGGATTTTTTAATGCTTTACCTCTTTTTGAGTTAATCTTGGTAGATCATATGTGTATAGGAACTTATCCATTATTTTTAGAGGTTCCAATTTTTTGTACTATTAGCTTTCAAAATACTTTTTAATTTTTTATTTCTTTGGAATCTGTAGTAAACGTCCCACTTTCGTTTTTAATTTTATTAGCTTGGATTATTTCTTTTTTGTAAATTTGATGAGGGATTTGTCAAATTTAGTGTATGCAGGAATCAATTCTTTGTAATTCTACTTTCATTTCAGTAATTCCTGCCTTAATCTCTACTGTTTTTTCTTATCAACTGACATTGGGTTTGTTGTTCTTGTTTTATGAGGAACTCACTAGTTTACTTATTTGAGATTTTTCTGATTTTTAAAAGGTAAGTACACTTATAGCTATGAATTTACTCATGGAGCTGCCTTAGCTGTGTCTGAAAGGTTCTAGTAAGTTGTGATTTTTGTTTTCTTTTTCTTGTGTGTAGTGTACACATTTGTATACGTTCATATGCATGTATGTGCACATACAAATATGTGTGCACTTGCCTGTAAAGGCCAGGGGTCGACACTGGGTGTCTTCCTCCGTTGTTCTTTACCTAATCTTTTTAGTTAGATGTTGTTCAGTATCTATGTATTTCTATATTTTTTGTACATTTTCTTGCTATTGATTTTTATTGCACCAAGACCTGATAAGATGTGGCATTATTTTGGTCCTTTTGTATTTGTATTTGGTAAAACTTGATTTTTGGCTTAGACTGTGGCTTGCTTTTAGAGAAAGTTTCATGGACTGTTGAGAAGAGAGTGTATTCTATATCTGGTAAATGAAATATTTTCTATATACCTGCTAATTCCAGTTGATCTATGGTGTAATTTAACTTTGATGTTTTTAGCTTGACAGACCTATCTGGAGATGAGAGTATTGATATGATTAACTATTGTGCCAGGGCTGACTTGACTTTATGTCCATTAGTGTTTGATTTTTTAAAATCAGGAGCCCTAAAGTTTGGTTCATATATTTGCAACTGTTATATCTTCTAGATGAATAGTCCTTTTTATTAATATGCAATGGTTTTTTACTTCTTCTAATTTTGATTTTGAGTCTTATTTTTCTGAGATCACAATAGCCATAGTCACACCAACTGATTTTATCTCTCTATTTGGTTTGTAGGTTGTTTTTTGGTCTTTGACTTTTTACCAGTGAAATGTGTTTCTAGGAGGCATAGTTAATTGGATCTGTGCCTGTTTCTTTGATGTTTCTTCTGGGGTTTAGAAGGAAAACCTTTTTATTCTTAATCTTACTATTGAAGGTTTAATACCTAGTAATACTGAACAAGGAGAAAAAAACAATTCTAATATTAATGACATCAAACCATATAATATGTGGAGATACACTTAAAATCAAATGCAAACATCACCAATGACCATAGATCTGAGCATGGAAAAGCTTCTATGGATTGTGGTAGGAAGTGAAAATTATTTAGGGAAAGTGGAATAAGTAAAGGAATGAAATAAAGGAAGGAGACAGAGAAGGGGAGAAGAAAACTAGAAACAAGATTAAATAAGTAGCTGAGCATGGTGGTGAACGCCTTTAATCCTAGCACTTGGGAGGCAGAGGCAGGCGGATCTTTGTGAGTTCAAGGCCAGCCTGGTCTACAGAGTGAGTTCCAGGACAGCTGGAGTTACAGGGAAACCCTGTCTTGAAAAGACAAAAAAAAGGATTAAATAAGTGAAAAAAAAAGAAGATAAACACCTCTGTAAAAAATGGCATGACTGTAAATTGATTTTGGAACCTGCCACATTGCTGAAAGCATTGATTATGTCTAGCAGTTTTCTGGTGGAATTTTTGGATCTTTTACTAACAATATCATCTGCAAATAATGATATTTTGACTTCTTTTCAAATTAGAATTCTTTTAATTTTCTTGTCTTACTAATGTAGCAAGAGTTCCAAGCACTATATTGAAATGGACTGGGGATGGTATTCAGCCTTGTCTGGTTCCTGATTCTAATGGTAATACTTCCAGGTTTTCTCCATTTACAATGATGTTGGCTGTGGGATTGTTGTATATACCTTTAATTAATTTGAGGTATGTTCTCTCCAGTCCAATTCCCTCTAGGACTTTTAAGATAAATTCATGTTGCATTTTGCTAGAGGCCTTTTCTGCATCTATTGAGAAGACCATGTGGTTTTTGTCTTTCAGTCCATTTATATGATTGTAACATTTATTGACTTACATGTATTGAGTGGTTCCTGCATCTCTTTAATAAAGCTGACTTGATCATGGTGGATAATCTTTTGCATGTGTATCTGTAGGTAGTTTGTGAGTATCTTGTTGAGAAATTTTGCATCTATGTCCACTAAGGATATGGGACTATAGTTTTCTTTTTGATGTATCTTCACTTGCTTTGGGTATGGGAGTGACACTGGCTTCATGGAAAGAGTTTTGGCGTTCTTTCTGTTTCTATCTTTTTGAATATTTTAAGTACTAATGGTTGCAGATCATCATTGAATTTCTGGTAGAATTCTGTTGTGAATTCACTTGGGCCTGGGCCGTTTTAGTTGGAAGATATTTTTATTACTCTTTCAGTTTCCTTAGTTGTTATGGGTCTGTTTAAGTTACTGATCTCTTTTTTAATTTAACTTTGGTAGTGTCTATGAATTTAGAAATTCATCCATTTCTTCTAGATTTTCAAATTTAATAGAGAATAGGTTTTTAAACTATTTCCTTATAATCTCTGGATCTTTCTGGTGTGTGCTGTGATGTTTCCCCTTTCACCTCTGATTTTGTTAATTTGGGTTTTCTCTACCTTTCTTTTTGCTAACTTAGCTAAGGTCTGTCTATCTCACCCCATATTCCCACCTCTGCCCCGCTACCCATTTCCCATCCCATTTAACTGTTCCTACTCTATTGCTCTTTTCTCCTTCATAACACCGCATTCTACCACCCCTCCCCGGGAGTCTCCCCACCATAGCCATTTATTGGTTATTGACTTCTCTGGATTTTCAAAATGAAGCATGCATGTCTAAGATTTCAAAGCTAGATTTCAAATCCATCTAAGAGAGAGAACATACATCATTTGCCTTTATGGGTCTGGGTTACCTCAGGCAAAATGATTGTTTCTTGTTCCATCCATTTATTGTGATTTTAATGATTTTGTTTTTTAAGTACTGAATAATATTCCATGTGTGTATATGTACCACAATTTTATTATACATTTATCAGTTGATAGATATCTAGGTTGTTTCCAACTTCGGACTGTTATGAAAAGGGCTGTGAACATATGTGAACAAACATTTCTGGAGTAATGTACAAAGTTTTCTGGGTATATGCACAGAATGATATGGCTATCATATAGTAGATCAATTTGAAGGCTTCTGTGGAATCATTACACTCATTTCTGTAGTGACTGTACCAGCTTGTACTACCACCAGTGGTGAATAGAAGTCCACTAGCATTTCTCATTGTTTTTGAATCTTAGCCATTCTGAGCTAAGATGAAATCTCAAAGCAATGTTAATCTTCATTTTCCCTTATAACTAAAAATGTTGAACATTTTAAAAAGTATTTATCAGTCATTTCCCTTTCATCTTTAAAGAACTCCCTGTACAATTCCTAGCTTTATATGTCCTAGATACTAACCCTATGTTAGAGGTTTGGCTGGTAAAGATTTTTTCCTTATTCTGTAGTTTGCCTCTTCACTTGAATGATGGTGTCCTTTTATGGACAGAATATTTTTTAGTTTCATGAGGTCTCATTTGTCAATTGTTGGACTTAATGAAGTCCTGTTCAAAAAGTCCTTTCCTGTGCCTATAAGTTCCAAGGTATTCTTTGCTTTCTCCTCTATCTGATTCAATGCATTGTGTCTTATTTTGAGGTCCTTGATCCATCTAGAGATGAGTGTTGTGCATTGTGTGGTGAGGGATAGGGATCTACCTTCATTTTTCTACATGCTTTTATGCAGCTTGATAGGCATCATTTATCATACATGCTGTCTTTTTGCCATTGTGTATGTTTGACTCCTTTCTCGAAAATCAGGTGGTTGGAAATCCGGATTTAAATATGAGATTTCAATTATATTCCACTGATTCCTGTATCTGTTTTTATGCCAGTATCATGCTGTTTTTATTACCATGGCTCTAGAGTATAACTTGTGATCAGGGATGGTAATGTTTCTACCAGTTCTTTTATTGTTCAGAATTATTTTCACTGTTCTGGGTTTCTGGGTTTCCATAAAAAAATTGAGGTCATTTTTCAATTTCTGTGAAGATTGTTTTCGAATTATAATAGGTATTGCATTGAATTTGTAGCTTGTTTTTGGTATAAGAACCCTTTTCACAATATTAATCATACTGATTCAAAAGCATGGGAGGTCTTTCCATCTTCTGGTATTTTCTTCTGTGTCTTAGTATTTTTATTGTACACATTCTTTATTTCCTTTGTAAGATATTTTATGCATTTTAAAGATATTATGAATGGAATCATTTCCAGAGTTTCTTTCTCAGTTTGCTTATTGTTGGTATATAGGAAGGTCACTGATATTTGGGTGTTAATTTTATATCCCTGTATTTGTTGAATGTCTTTATCAGCTCTAGGAATTTACTGGTGGAATCTGTAGGGTCTTTTATGTGTAGAATCATATCATCTGAAAATAAGATAGTTTGACTTCTTCCTTTCCAATGTATTCCCCTTATCTCCTTCTTTCGACTTCATTCACAGTAGCTAAGATTTCAAGTACTATATTGAACAGGAATGGAGAGAGTGGACATCCTTGTCTCATTCCTGATTTTAATGTGAATGCTTTGAGTTTTTCTGTGGATAGTACAATGCTGATGTGGGCTTGGGGTATATTTCCTTTACAATGTTGAGATATGTCCTGTATCCGTAGGTTCTCCATGAAAGTCAGGAATGGATGTTGGATTCTGTCAAGGACCTTTCTGCATCTAATGAGGTAATCATATGGTTTCTGCCCACAATATTCCTGTTTATATGGTGAGTTTTATTGGTTTATGTAAGATGAACCATATCTGGATCTCTGAGACAAAGCCAGCTTGATCATGGTGAATAAACTTTTTGATGTGTTCTTGCATTCTGTTTGTATTTTATTGAAACTATCTGCATCTATATCGATCAAAGAGATTATAATTTTCTTTTTGTGTTGAGTCTTTGTCTAGTTTAGGTGTTAGAGTAACACTGGCTTTATAGAAAATATTTTAGGAATGTTCCTTTATTTTTATAGATTACTGAATAATTTGAGGAACATTGGTATTAGTTCTTTGAAGATTTGATAGAACTCTGTGTTGTATCTGGTCCTGGACTCTTTTTAGTTAAGACATTTTTTAATTACTGCATCTATTTCATTGACTGTAATTGATGTGTTTCAGCTATTATGTCATTTTAATTTAATTTTGGTAAGATGTAGATAACTAGAAGTTCATTCATTTCCTTTAGATTTTCTATTTTAATAGATTATGGGTTTTTAAATTATGTCCATATGGTTTTCTGAATTTCCTCCTGGTTTGTTGTAATGTTGTTCTTTTCATCTCTGAGTTTGATATTTTGGTGACCTCTTTCTTTTGTTTAATTTGGTTAAAATTTTGTTAATCTTTTCAAAGAACCACATCTTCATTTCATCCATTCTTTGTATTTATTTCTTTTACCTATTTAATTAATTTCAGCCTTGATTTTATTCATCTCTTCCTGTCTACTCTTTTCAGATGTTATTTGTTTTTGTTTTTTTTTTCCCAAGGCTTTCAGGTGCATCATTAATATATTTGTATAATATGCTTATAATTATCTGGTGTAAGCACTTAATGATATAAATTTTCCTCTTAGGACTTCATTCATTGTGTCCCAAATGTTTGAGTGTGTTGTGTTTTAGTTTTCATGAAATTCTGAGAAATTATTAATTTCTTTTAATTTCATAATCCAATTTTTAATTCAGTAATGTGTTAACTTCCATTAATTTTATGTTATTTCCATTTTTGTTTGTGTTGATATCTAGCTTTATTCCTTTGTGGCTGTAGAGAATAGAAGGTGATATTTCAGTTTTCATAAATTTGTGGAGATTATTTTATGTCCTAATTTGTGGCCAATTTTGGAAAAATTTCCATAGGCATCTTAGAAGAACATATATTCTTTGGTGTTTGGGTGGTGTGTTCCAGAGATTTCTGTAAGTGCATTTGTTCTGTAATGTCACTTAACTCCAAGGTTTCTCTAGATTTGATTCATTGACCTGTCTCTTGGTGACAACAAAGCATTTAAGTCACCAACTATGAATGTATTGGAATCAATGTGAGATTTTAGAGGTAATAAAGTTTCTTTTATGAAATTGTATATCCTTATGTGAGGGGCATATGTTTAGGATTATAATTTACTCTTGAGTGACTTTTCCTTTCAGAAGTAGGAAAAATGTCTCTTCCAATTAGTTTTAGTTTCAAGCTTATTTTGTCAGACATTAAGAGCTGTACTTGCTTGTTTCTTAGGTCCTTTTGCCTGAAATGTCTTTTTCCATTCTTTCCCTCTAAGGTTGTGTTGATAACTGTTGGAGAGGTCCCTGGTGGCAGGAAATTGATGGATCCTTCTTTCTAATCAATTCCTTTTTTCTTTATTTCTTATTTATTTTTATTGAGTGTATTTCATACAATATTTCTTATTCAAATTTAAACTCATTCCCCCATCCATGCCCACTCCTTATGCCCCCCACACACCAGAGCTCATGGATTCTGTCATACACGTTAAGTACTGTCTTGCATCTTTTTTTCAGTCTTTCATAACCTTTTTGATGCACAAGTTTACTGTTTTGGTCAGTTTTTTGAATATGTTTTTCTCTCTATTTTTTGTTCCCTTTAATTTTATATTATTCCAAAATATGCGTATATACACTCCGCACATAAATCAAAATTACAAATTCTGAAAATATACTATAGGTCAATTCCTAAACACATTTAGAGATTCACATTTTAACAGTAAAGTTGCATGCAGGTAAAAGAATATGGATAAAATATGAATACATATCTTCCATTCATATATGGTAAGTACAATGTGTGAATACAAGTGGTAGGAAAATTCTGGAGCCCATTAAGAGATTCACATTGGAATAGCACAGTTGCTTTCAGATACAATGAAATATAATAATAAAGTTGCTCAGTTTGTCTGCCAACTGGGGATTTGGGGTTAGCATCCACAAATGAGGGAAATCATTCCCCCCCTTTTTTTTCTTGGACCGTGTTATTTCACTTAGCGTAATGGCTTCGAGTTCCATCCATTTACCAGCAAAGTTCATGATGTCATCTTTCTTTACTCCTATATAGAACTCCATTGTGTAGATGTACCACATTTTTGTTATCCAGTCATCAGTTAAGGGGCATTTGGGTTGGTTCTGGCTCTTTGCTATTGTGAAGAGAGCTGCAGTAAACATAGCTATGCATGTATGCGTCGTGTGGGTATATACCCAGGAGTGGTATGTCTGGATCAGGTGGTAGGCTCATTTTGAGTTTCTTAAGGGTTAACCAGACTGCTTTCCACAGTGGTTGTACCAGTTTACATTCCCACCAGCAGTGGAGAGTGTTCCCCTTTCCCCACAACCTCTCCAGCATTTGGTAGCTTTTGTTTTCTTGATCTTGGCTAGTCTTATTGGAGTGAGATGATACCTTAGTGTGGTTTTAATTTGCATTTCCTTAATTATTAATGATGTTGAACATTTTTTAAGATGTTTCTAAGCCACCTTTACTTCCTTAATGGTAAAGTCTCTGTGCAGCTCTTTACTCCATCTTTTGAATAGGTCATTTGTTTTCTTCTTTGTTTTTTAAGTATTTTATATATTCTGGATGTTAATGCTCTGTCAGATGTATCAGCAGTGAAGGTTTCCTCCCACTCTGTGGGTTTTCTCTTCACTTCCTTGGTTGTTTCTTTAGATGTACAAAAGCTTTTGAGTTTGATGAGGTCCCATTTGTCAGCTGTTGTCCTTATTTCCTGTGCAGCTGCTGTTTGATTTAGAGTCCTTTACTACACCTATGTCTTATCAGTTGCTGCCGACTTGACTTTTTCTTCTATCACCTTCAGGGATTCAGGTTTCCGGTTGAGATCTTTGATCCACTTGGAGATTATTTTTGTACAGAGTGAGAGGTAGGGATTTAATTCTACCCAAATTAATATACAGATCCAATGCAACCCCAATCAAAATCCCCATGAGCTTTTCCACAGACTTAGAAAAAAATATCCTTAGGTTCATATGGAAAAAACAAAAGACCACGAATAACTAAAGCAACCATAAGTGAAAAGTGCAATACTGGGGGGATTACATTACCAGACTTCAAGCTATATTACAGGACTATAGTCATAAAAAGACAGCCTGGTACTGGAAAAAAAAAACCCAGAACCATTGACCAATGGAACAAAATTGAAGATCCAAACTTGAGCTCATATAACTTCAGCCACCTCATATTTGACAAAGAAGCCAAAGAAAAGCTCAATACAGGAAAGACAGCATCTTCAGCAAATGTTTTTGTCAAAACTGGATCACCATTTGTAGAAGAAGAAAATTAAACCCCTACCTCTCACCCTGTCTGAGTCTTTTTAAGGGGGAGTTGAGACCATTAATATTGAGAGTTATTATTGACCAATGTTTATTAGTTCTTGTCATGATGGTGTTGCAGTGTAGTTTTCTTAAACCTATTTTGTTTGACTATTCTGGAATAATTTACTTTTTTTCTGCCCTCTTGAGTGTATTTAATCTCTTCTTCTGATCAAAGTATTCCATTGAGTATTCTATGTTGATTTGTTTTTATTGGACATAAATTATTTAAAACTGATTTTATCATGGAAAAAATTGTAGTTGAAAATATGTTTTTTTCAATTATGGCTGATAGTTTTTCTGGGTATAGTAGAATGGGCTGAATTCTGTGTTCTTCATGATTTGTATGACAGTGGTCCCTGCCCTTCTGGCTTTCATAGTCTCCATCAAAAATCAGCTATTTTATGATGCTCCTGACTTTTTGTGTTATTTGATGTTTCTCACAGTTTTTAGTATTTTTTCTTTGTTCCATACATTTAGTGTTTTGACTATTATATGATGTGAGGAGTGTCTTTTCTGATTTTGATACTTGGTATGCTGTATGTCTTTTGCATCTTGTACCATATAAATATCTCTTTACATAGATTTTCCATAGAAATTTTCTTTGCTGGTTTTCTTAAATATTTTCTGTGCCTTTGACCTGGGTTTTTTCTCCTTATTCTATACTTTTGAGTCAGTTTTGGTCTTTTACAGTGTCTCAGAGGTCTTGCATATTTTGTTTCTAGGTCTTACATATTCTGTTTCTGGCTTAGTTTAGGTTTTACATTTTCTTTGACTGAGTAATCCATTTTCCCAAGCTTCACATCAAGATCTGATATTCTCTATTCCTTTCCCTCTACTTTCTTTTTGCTTCTTTCCTCTAAGCTTTTTGTTTGAATTCCTGGGGAATATATTTGAGGTTTTATTTCAGATTGGCTTTTCTCAGAGATTCTATCTATTTGTTGAATTCTAATGCCATGTTTTGAATTATTTTGATTATTTCATTTACCTATGTTTTTATGGTCTTAATTCAGGTTTTTACTTATATCTTCTTTGAGTTCTTTGAACATATTTTCTGTTGCTCTTTTGAAATCATTATCTTTGTATCTACCAGATTGTCATTTTCTGGAAAATTATTATGGGGTCATTGATTTCTGTAGTAGCCACATTATCTTGCTTATTCATATTATTTGTGGTTTGATTATAAGACCTAGGCATCTGGACTTGTGTGGTTATGTGTCTTGGTATGGGTAAGTGATCTTGTCCTTGTTGAAAGTCTGTTTGTATCTTATTCGTCACTTCTCCAACTGTGTTTGGTGGTTGGTTGAGAGCCACTTTATGTTGATGTGAAAATGGGGTGAAAGAAGTGTTCTCAGTTTAACTAGATATAGGTGAAACTTTTGAGTTAAGATTCCAGGATTGTTATACATGGCCCTTGATCCGCAGAGTGAGATAAAGGCTGCTGGGTGAACACGTTGGCTAGCAGATCTCAAACGTCTGGGGCACAGACATCTCAGATGGTAGGTTAAAGAGAGGTCTCAGGGACAGAACTCAGGACCCCAAGTCTGGGGCAGGGACCCAGGCTTAACTGAAATCAGAGATGTTCAGGAGTTCCTTGCCCTGCCAAGACTGGTAGTGCATGTAGATCTGGAATATGATAGGATCCCTATGTCCAAGAAGGTCTGAGAGTTAAGATGGCTGACCTAAGAAATCGCAGGAGTGGAGACTGAAAGTATTTTTATGCTTTTATAAATTACTTTTTGCTCTAAACAGTTCTAAAATAACTACTTTATTTTTTAGTAAGTTATACAAAACTATGTATGAAACTTAAGTTAAGCATGCACAGATTTGGGATGAAAATATTATTCATAATGTGGACACTTAAATCAGAAAAAAATGAACTTTGATTTTGTTGGAGATATGAATCCACAGATTCCACTCAACAACACAAAAATACCCATTACCAGGAAAATGATTATCAGCAACTCAGGGTTTCAGCAACTAGCTTGGCAGTAAGGGAAAGAAAAGTGGGGGGAGTAATCAACTTCTCATCACTTGTCTTTTAAAGCCAATCATTCAACCAGTTTTTCAAAAGAAAATGGTAAATAAGCAAACATTCATATTTCTATTACAAACTTGATTATTTTCATATCAGCTTGAAAATATGTGTTAAAATATGACAAAAATATGACAATTTGTTACAAGAAAATGAGTTAGGATCACCTATTCATTTGTAAACCATCTGCTTAGTATGTACAATGGTTACACCAAAGCCAAGCCTGAGGCAAGAGCCTGGATAGTTAAAGTTCAGTGTTAAAGAGCTATAATTCAGGGGCTGGAGAGATGGCCTAGCGGTTAAGAGCGCCGACCGCTCTTACAGAGGACCCGGGTTCGATCCCCAGCACCCACATGGCAGCCGAGAACCGTCTGAAACTCCAATTCCAGGAGAACTCCAGTTATGGGGGAATCCAAGACCCTCTTCTGACCTCTGCGGCATTGCATGACACGGGTGCAGACAGTACATTCATACACATACAGAAATAAATAAAATTTAAAAAAAGAGCTATAATTCAGTACAGTGTGCCATATAAAAGTTATTTTATTTAGTGTGTGTGAATATATTGCTTACATGTATGTAAGCACACCCATGTTGTACATTGCCTATGGAGGTCAGAAAAGCCTGTCAAATCCCCTGGAACTGGAGTTATGGATGGATGTTAGCCATCATATGGGTATTGGAAATTAAACCTGGGTGTTCTACAAGAGCAGCTAGTGCTCTTAACATTTTTTTAAAGAAAGGACTAAATGACAAAATTAAGACATTTAAGGATGATAACAAATAATGTATGTGCTGTGTTAAGGAAAATTGCATCCTTAACCTCATTTTTAATGTTTTTTTATTTTTTAAATTTTATTATTTTTGTATGTGTATGAACATACTGTCTGCATGTAGGTTTGTGCACCCATGCTGTGCAATGCTGCAGAGGTCAGAAGAGGGTGTCGGATTCCCCCATAACTGGAGTTAAAGATGTTCTCAGCAGCCATGTGTGTGCTGGGGATCAAACCTGGGTCCTCTTTAAGAGAGGTCAGCACTCTTAACCATTAGGCCATCTCTCCATCCCCCAACATCCTTAACCTCTTACATAATTACATGGAAGATAAGAAAGACATGAGAAAAATTGTGTGCACACATAAGAACATGGAATATTATATCCAATGGCCAGCCAAAAAAAGCAAATTTGTTCGCAGCAAGAGTACTGGGTTCTGTGAAAATCCTGCAAATGACATTGAAATGTTTCTTGAAGTCCCATTTTAACAAATATATATTCCACTAAACTTAAAAAGCTTATAAATTATCCCATGCAAAATGAAAGACTACACAATATATTAAGTAAAATAATTTGTATTGGAGGTATACAAGATCAGATAAATTTAAGAAAGGACTTGGGGATTAAGAGCATGTACTGCTCTACTGGAGATCTAAGTTTGGTTCCCAGTACCCATGTCAAGTGTTTCACTATCACCTAAGACTTCAGCCCCAGTGAATTTGATGTCTCTGGACTCCAGTGGGCACTGTACTCACACTTACATACCCACAGTAGTGTACACACACACACACACACACACACACACACACAAATAAAAACAAATCTTTAAAAAGACATTTAAGAAGTTGTTATTAGCCAATAGGTTTCCTGACATTTAAATTTACTTTCATAGCTCACAAAATGCTAGGTATCTTGTGAATGCTATGTCAAGATATATGTATACTGTGTTTTCAGGAGATATTGGAACTGAAAACAGGAGATGGGGTAAACTTGATTTCTCTAAGCCATGTGATGGGCATCATCAATCTATTAAGGATAAGAATAGAGCAGAAAAGCTAGGTGTGGTGGCGCACTCCTTTAATCCTAGCACTTGGGAGGCAGAGGCAGGTGGATCTTTGTGAGTTCAAGGCCAGCCTGGTCTACAGAGTGAATTCCAGGACAGCTGGGGCTACAGGGAGACCTGTACTCGAAAAGACCAAAAAAAAAAAAAAAAAAAAAAAAAAGAATAGAGCAGAGAGATCTGGGAATGGAAGATGTGTGTGATGGAAGCAAAGCACAAAGACCCAGAAGGAGTAACTGACCTGCTGGTTGTATGACAAACATGGTAAAACTGATAAGACTGACAAAAGAAGAGGGAAGAAATAAGGAGCAAAGCTGCAATAAAAGAGCAGAAGTTTGGACCCACCATGTCTTAAAAACAAAAGTAGAGAAGTATAGACATTCTGATTTAAACTGAAAAAATCTAAAAATTAAAATATATAATCCACATATGAGAAAGAACGTGTGGTATTTAACTTTATGGGACTGAGTTACCATGCTCATTATATTTCTTACAGTTTCATACATTATCCTGCAAATTTCATATTTTCATTTTTCTTTACAGTTGATTAAGTTCCACTATGTATATGTGTCACAATTTCATTATCCATTCATCTCTTGATGGTCATTTAGGCAAATTTTATTTCCTAGCTACTGTGAACAGAGCAGCAATGAAGATAGATGTGCAAAAATCTCTGTGGTAGGATACAGAAACTGCACAATTCAGTAGCAGAATACAGATAAAACATCCTGAAACAGAGCTGGAAACTGCTGGGGAGCCTTCGTAGTGCTGGAAGTTATTAAATACAGAGATGGGGAGAAAAGCCAGCAGTAGTCTTCCCCAACTTTAGATCTTGTATACTATAATAGCAGCTTGGTGGATAAGACCTTACTGGTAAATACTGGCCTGATGGTTATAGAGGTAACAAATTAGTTTCTGCTTGGGTGTGAGGGAGCTCATATGTGTATATATTTTCCAAAAATTGCATAGTAAAAGAATGAGAAGGCTCATCTTTAAGATTAAAGTTTTGTTGTTGTTGTTGTTATAACAAAATGCCTTTGAGCTTTTTCAATGCATTGCTTGCTTTACTGTTTAGGGTTATGAAATGGGAAAATAGAAACAATCACAAGGTTGGTACTGTGAACTCAATCAAAGGCCCACAGCTGGAAAGGTCACACATGCTACTGGTGAATCTACTACCTCAGTTTTGTTAAATGGACATGCTGCCAAACTGCTTCTTCGATATTTATGTTTACACCCATAGACTAGTGTTGCCTTCAGCTTTGACTAAAGAAGCTTCTCTTTCAGTGAGCAGTGGTTAATGCAGAGATTCATGGCTGGTCAAGATGCTGAGCACAGTTTACTTTGGAGTGTTCAGCATTAAATAAGATATCCATATCACTCCCTCCAAGGGTCAGGGAGCATCAATGATGAGTGGAGCAGAAAGAATGTAAGAGAAGAACAATAAGAAGACTGTCTTGTTGGCAGGACATGGCTGTGGCTCTCACAATAGCTGTTGCTGCCTGTGTAGAGCCTGCACAGTCCTGAGTCACTAAACATTCAGTCACAAATGGAGAAGAGGTTAATGAAATCCAGGCCAACCCAGTCTAAGGTTGCTGGAGGAAAACAAATCATTGTCTTCAGTGATGTAGTCACTGGTGAACTACTCATGCTCCAGTGCACAGTTTCATGTTCATGTCCATGCTAGTGGCCCAGGTTAAACCCAGTGGGTCGTGGAATGAAAATAAGGCATGAAATAGGATGGGCACTTGAGAAAAGTTAAGAGAGGTCAGAGAGTGATCAGTATGTATTGTATATGAAAATTTCAAAGAATAAATGAATAAAAATATTTTTATGATTAAATGCAATTAACAAAAGAAGGAAGTAAGGGTCGTAGAGATGGCTCATTGGCTAAGAACAATGGCTGCTCTTGTAGAAGGCTTGGATGTGAATATGAACACCTACTTTGCAGCTAGCAACTCCAATTCCAGGGGATCTGACACCTTCTCCTGACCTCTGTGCATTCCATGATACAAGTGCACTTATACACACACAGGCATAGCACTCATGCTCATTAAATAAAAATTAAAATACAAATAAACAAGTAAATAATAAATAAATAGAACTGACCTAGTGAGATAGATAGAAGAACCTAGAACACATGTCAGATGGACAAATAATTTAAGGAAGAAGATGTTATTATCAAGGTTATGAAAAATAAAAACATAGATCTATTGAAATAGCTGATTCACTGAAGAGAATTAGTAAGCGATTGAGAGTGAAATTGATGATAGTGGGTTGAAAGTAAATGGAAGACAACAAAGTGAAAAGAATGTGTATATATTTTCTCAACAAATTGCCTAGTGAAGGAATGAGAAGACTCACCTCTAAAGTTGAGTTCAATTTTCATTAGAACAAAATGCCTTTGAGGTTCTCAATGCATTGCTTGCTTTATTGTTTAGATTTAAGAAATGGGAAAATAGAAATAACCACACGGGTCAGCTATTGTTTGAAAGTCAGGGGCTGGAGAAATGGCCTAGTGGTTTAGAGTGCCGACCGCTCTTACAGAGGACCCGGGTTTAATCCCCAGCACCCACATGGTGGCCAAGAACCTTTCGAAACCCCAATTCCAGGAGAACTCCAGTTCCAGGGGAATCCGACGCCCTCTTCTGACCTCCACGGCATTGCACGACACGGGTGCACAGACCTGCATGCAGACAGTACATTCATACACATACAGAAATAAATAAAATTAAAAAAAAAAAGAAAGTCAGATGAGGATCCCCATTTATTAGGAATTTAATACTTGCGCAAGTAACTTTACCAGAAAAATGAAATTGCTGTATTATGTCACTTACAAGCATTCTAGGTATTTGAAAACTCCTTTCTTCCTAGGTTTTTCTTGACAACTTTTCTTATTCTGGGACCAAAGGAAGTAAGAAGTAAAATTTTTCAGCTCACATGGCCTTTGTCGGTTCTGCTTTGTACTTTTGGAAAGATTTCAGTTTGATCAAAACAATAACTTCTTTCCTCTCTCCCTCCATCCCTCCCTAATTTCCTCCCTCTTTCCCTTCTTTACCTCTATCTTTCCTTCCTTTTATTGTGACTTAAAACTAAACTATGATTATATTATTTTTCTTTTAAACGTTTTTAAAAGAATAACTTTATTTATTTGCATATGTGTGTGCATGCACATGTCACACAGCATGCACATGGAGGAGTCAGTCAACAGCTTTCAGGGTGTTGATTTTCTCCTTCCACCATGTGGGTCTTGGGGTATCAGACTCAGGTGGTCAGGCTTGGTAGCAAATGCCTTAACCCACTCACCATCTTGCTGTTCCAAAGGTACAATTATTTTAAACAGATGTATTTTAATATTTCTCAAATTTCTCATTTTCTATATTCCTACATTTCCACTCTCTTGGTTAGAATCATTCTAACTATCAGGAATATGGGATTCATTCAGCTGTTACCCAAGTTTCTACAAGTAGTCTATGGGGTCCATTTCCCAGGTCTTTTGCAGAACAGTGACATTTCTGAGACTAAACACAATCAAATCTTTCTTTGTACCAGGCTTCCATGTTCTTCTGATCTTCCAGTGTTGATCTTGAAGTATCATGTTGTGAGGAATAACCTTTAAGAATTCTACTTATTAAAACTTAACTCGCATTCAGCTTTACTTTTATATCAGTGTAAATTCCTTTTTATCTCACTGCATTTCAAGAACACACCCACAGGAAGTACTAATTTGTCTTGTTCTTTGTTAATCACATTGTTTACGTTCTGTATACTACAGCTTCCCTTTTTTCCAAGAAAAATCTTTCCATTTGAATAGCAACTTGGCAAGCACAGACTGAAAGGTCTAGTGCCAATATCTAACATATGTACCATAAAGAAATGAGCACAAGCCAACTCTGGGTCTTCAAATTGTTTAAGTGAAAGAAATTTGTAGATGAAAATCATATAAAACTAGATTGATTATTGCTATATAACAAACCATTGACAAACTTAGTTATTCACACAAGAGCCATCTACCTTTTGATGAATGGGTTGGCTGGTGCTCAGCTGGGTGGTTCCACCTGTTGTTTTCTCCTGAGGTCCTTGATATGGCTGTAGGTACCTAATAGCTGTGCTGACGCTGAATGATCCAAGGAAGCCTTCTTCATGTATCTGACATTCACATTGACTGTTGCCTCTAGCACCTTGTCTTTTTATCCATGAGGTCTCTCATCCTTCAAGGAGTTATCCCATAATGGGAGGACAGGGCCCCTACTGGATACCATAGACTAGCAAATAAAAGCCCAATGCCAGGAATAGACTCTCTCTTTTGGAGTTGTTGAGCAAGGGAATCCCATAGACCCTCAAACCACACCTGTTATTTCCCTTGCTGTTTACTATCTTCCAGAACTTGATGGTGAGACCCTTTTGTTGAAGACACTACCAATGTGAGTCATAGAACATAGTGTGCTATGCACACTACTGGAAGAGCAAAGCAAACATCAACCTTGCCTAGCTGTGAACCTTGAGAACTCTAATGACTGGCCTAGTAAATGGTGAAATGGTGGCTTAAATGTTAAGGAATTAACCAACCACTTTGTGCTTATACCTAAGGCTGGCTTCACAATAAGGAGCCCATACTTTGGACTATTATCAGGACCAAGAACCTGTCACTAGACAGGTTACAGGCCAGAGAGGAGACCCTACTATGATTATTCTGTCAAATGTCCATAGTATTAAACTGACTCCTCATGGATATTATATACTCATGAAGTAATGCTTCTTTCAACTATTGCCGGAGAAGCTTCTTTTTGCATTAGATAACTTAATACAGAGACCCACAACTGGTCAACAAACAAAGAATAAGAGATTTCTGAATGTTCAACTGAAAACGGGACACATATATTACAGTCTCTCTTTTCAAAGCTCAAAGATCATTGTTGAAGTGGGGGCAGAATGACTGTAAGAGACAAAGGTGGTAGGTGAAACCAGGTGATAGGTGGAAACAGCGGTTTCCACATAGCCAGGCTGTTGCTCATATGAATGCAAAGCAACTTTGATAGCATGTACAAGAACTGCACAAGCCAAAGCCAGACAAAAACTAAATATGTAGGGAGAGGGAGGAAAGAAACCTCAGCTTTAGCTCAGGAACTGTTGGCAATTAACAGTTTCTGGGAGAGAGAGTCAGTTTTCTTAAAGATTATGCCACTGAGCAGGTTGAGTATTCCCTAGGAATTGTATCCACACTGAAGATCATTTAGGGATACAAATCAGACTCCACAGGCCTTAAAAATAGTAGAGAAGATGAAGTCGGGTGAGAATAGTAATGTGGAGTCAGAGATGGGCGTAGGTCTGAATGCAATCAAAATACACTGTATGAAATACTCAAAAAATCAAAAATGCTTTAAAAATAACCTAGAAAAAAGACTTCTCAAATAATGGCAGCATTGTCCAAGAAAGCAAAAATAGAAGTTTCAACATGCCTTTGGGACCAATCAGTGGAAACCACACTGCTTTTTGGCACAAAGGAAGTCTATTCAAATTCAAGGAACATGGAAATACCTTCCCCCTATGATGGGATAAAAGCCAGCAGTATTTTGCAAAGAGGCACAGATCATGACAGTGTGATTTTTCTGGGGGTCATTATTTATAATTCATTTATAATGTTGCCTGCCTTGATAGGAAGCCTTAAATCTCTACTGAAAACCACTGAAAATGATTATGACTCATTAAATATATATTATAAACCTCATAAAATCTGAGATTCTCTTTCACTTCCTGATCTGCCTTGGTATGTGAGAAGTCCCAAACATAATCTCCTACCACTGTCAACTCCACCATGATTTTCCTACCATGATGAACACTATACTTTCAAACCATAATCCAAATATTATTTCCTCTCATGGTTTTCTTTTTGTTAGACATTTTTGTCACCCTGACCAGAAAAGAAATAAATACAAAAAATTTGGTCCAAGAAGTAGGACTGTTGCTGTGACAAACTTGATGTGGAAATAGGGGTATACTCAATGTAAGTTGCTCTCTAAGACACTCTAAGAAATAATGTCTTCTAGGCGGCTCCGTGTCCTATTTCATTTTATAATGTAGCAGTTGACTGTGTTTCAAGTTTAAAGCTGAGGCAGGATGACTTTACAGTATGTTTGAGTACATAGACGATCACTTGGTCAGCATGGTTTGTGATTCACAGACTGATAACTTATTCATTCAAGTAAAAAAGTACCTCTTACAAATTCATTGTATCTCAGCAACACATGGGCACATGGATGTATTAAAATGATACCAGATACCTGAGATCTGAGAACTTATTTAACACACAAATAAATGGTACCAGCACCATTACCTGGAAAACAGACAAAGAAGGACACTTAACACGCTGATAGCCATCATATCAACCTCTTATCTGACTACTTCGTGAAGAGTGTATCATTCTTCAGAATATATACTGCCATTCTTGGACTACCCAGGGTATATCATGGATACCAGTCTAGGAAGATTAAGACAGGACGCTGTGCTTACTGGACCTCATTTGGTGACCATAGGAGGGAGAAACCTTAGTTGTGGAACACAAGGGCAGAACTGATGGTGGTTTGGGCTTGCCAAACATGGCATGTTTCAGCTTAATAAAATATCATAAGCTGAAGATGCTAAAACCTATGATATATGTGGCATGCATATGTACATATTTTGGAGCGATGCATACTGGAAGGAATAATGACAACAGCAACAGAAAAGACTGTGTCAAGGAACCGACTAAAACGGTGAACTTCTGCTCAAAACTAAACTTCTGTATGGAGAATTTTGAGAGAGACTGAAAAAAAGGATGAAAACCATGGTTGACAGAATGTGTGAGCTCTGGTGGGGTGGGGGGCAGGGAAGAGGGCACTGGTCTAGATTTGATTTTTAATGTAATTTTGTACGAAATGCACAGAGCTTCAATAAAACATTGGCAAAAATAAAAAGTGTATCAAAAAAAATTAATACAGAGTAGTCCTGTTTCTTCTAGGTTTCAGCTCTACATGACCTCTACTACTTGATTCACCCCTTAAGAATTGCCCATATAAATTGCTCTGACTGGCTCTCCACCTCTGTGACTTTATTTCTGAACCTGTACAGCATTCCCCACCTAGTGGTTCTGCATTCCCACAGATCTACAACTGGGTTAAAACTTACATCTGTAATCACTCTATTTGAATCACTAGCATCTCCTTAACTTTGGCTCCAGTAAGGCTTCTTTCAACTCCCCAACTTCCTTAACCCCTTTGTAGCCATTCTGTGTTTATATACACAATCTGCATAATGTGTGTAATATTTTATCTGAGAGCATTAGCAATAAGTATTGCAATCAAACAAGCATTGATTGCTAGTAGTCAGCTATCAAGGGATGTTTGTGTACTTGGTCAACTACAGACAACAAAACCATATAAGTTTTTCTTGAGGGTTTAATGTTATTCAATTAATTCTGATATTGTGAAAAGAGAAACAATTTCTTCCAAATGATGCTATGAGCCTACTAATGGTTAATGTGTCATCTTCATTCCTTGGGGTTCACAAACATTACAGGGCATATTTATATAATATAAATATTACTGGTAATAATAACAAATATTTTATCAATAGGTACTATTCATTATTTATAATATCCAATTATGCTATCTAAATTTGTGTTCACAACACTTCCTAGGAAAGTGTTATTACTAGCCCTCACCAAACTATGAGAAACTGAGCCTTGTAGGAACAAAGTATCTAAATTTTTAGTGAGCAAAGTTGAAATTACACATCAAATATGCCCAGAGATGAAGACTGTCTTGTTGACCAATGTGCTATACTGTAGAGGCATACATGAAACACAGATGAGGACAAGTCTGAGGACTGGGACACTGTTGGATTTGGAGCCTCAAATCAGGAATACTTTACACCAGAGTATCACTGTTTTTTTTTTTCACATTTTCATATATTTTCACTTAGCTATTAGATTTTGCAAATGATGTACATATCCAGAGTGAATTATTTTCACCTTAATTCCAACACATTCTGGGGCATTTTGTTAGTCTGCGGAGAAAACAGATTGTTGTTTTGATTTGGTTTATTTAAAAAACAACTTGGTTTACTAGGTAAAACTATTGTAAGTATTTCCTGGGGACATCTTTTTTGGCAGACAACCTGTTTGTGGAGTCCAATTCCCATCAGCTCAGTAGTTGAGATTAATGATGTGGGAAGGGTTTGAACACTCTAAGTGGCAGAATGGGTGATTTAACAGCAAAGCTGTACAAATCAATCCCATCCACATTTCACAGTCATCTTGCAGGAAAAGAGAAAAGGTACAGAAATGGAAAAGGAAAAAGAGGAGGGGAAAAGCAATACTTACTTCATTGTAGAGAGCTACAGGTAATTATTTTTATTACTTTTTGCATTCATCTTCTCGTTTACCCTTTTCGCAAGCATATATTAGCAGAACAAAGTCTGCTGTACTATCTCTCCCATTGATGAAAATTTAAAACATAATACAAATAAAACTTTTTTTTGGACAGAGGCCCAACTCTAAATGAGGTAAAGTCAACAAAAGAAGAAATGACTGCTGGACAGGCATCTATGACCATTCAAGACTTTTTGAAGCAGGAGAAAATAAGGTAGATTCTACTGTTTCAGCATTTTATTTTATTTTATTTTATTTTGTCTTTTTGAGACAGGGTCTCCCTGTAGCCCCAGCTGTCCTGGAACTCACTCTGTAGACCAGGCTGGCCTTTCTGACAGCCTGATCTTCACTGATGGAACCAACAAAAGAAGTATTATTTGGCTTGCCTCAGTTGCCCTGAAAAGCTGAGACAAAGAAGGCAAAATTGTCCCCAGATGACACCAAGGTGGATTTGGATTATGACTCTTTAACTTTGTTAGCTGTAACATCAGCTGATCTTGGTCATTCTATTACCTAACCAATGGCACAATTTTACACTTAATCAGATAGAAGTTTTGAAAGCTATTTCTCAAATTAGAAATAGTTCCACTCTGTTTACATAATCATGAGAAAGGGTATGTGGAAATAGCATGTATTTATAACAATCTTTACTAAAATGCACCTGCTGTGGTGGAAACTGTTAGTTGTGCCTTTATGCTCTTTCCCCTCTTCTTCCAGTGATAGAATGTTGTAGTGTTTTGACTGACTCAGCTTCCCAGAATGAAGGCAGTATTTCTTCATGTGATAGCCTGTTTTAGCAATAAAATCTCAGACACAGCAGGGTGTGGTGGCGCACGCCTTTAGTCCTAGCACTCAGGGGGCAGAGGCAGGCAGATCTTTGTGAGTTCAAGGCCAGCCTGATCTACAGAGTGAGTTCCAGGACACCTGGGGCTACAGGGAAAAGACCCCAAAAAAAATCTTGGACACATATAAGTGAATTGTCCTGTATCCATTTCTAAAAGACTTCCTGGTAGGATATTCAGATGTTCCTGGCTTCTTGTTCGTCTCTTCCTCGGTTTTGTTTCCTTAGATGTGGGCACAATAGCAACCATTCCTCTGGTTATCTGCAGTTACAAGGATCAGAATTGATGCCATGAATTTAAAATTGAAAAAATAAGATATCAACTTTGGGGGCATTCAGATTAGGAAACTGTGGCGGGAACTTGGGCTCTTGCGGACTAGATAATAGAGCTATTGCACCTGTCTTTTACAGGAAACCACACAAAAGAAAAATATGTTATCATGATTAAATCACTGCTACTTTGAATTTCTTTGTCTCCCAATCTGACTTCAAACATGAAATGTCCAAGAATAAAATTGACAAGAGATATAAAACCCTCGTGCAAAGTACCCTTTCTTCACAGATATACACAAATCAACCCTTGAATACATAATCATGCTAATTATCTGGTTTAAAAAATTCTATAATATAAAGCATTAATTTCCAGAGTATACAAGCTACTCACAAAACAAAGAAGAAAGAAAACAAATGAATCACTCAAAAGATGGAGCAAAGATCTGAATAGAGAGTTCATAGAGGAGGAATTAGAGATGGCCGAGAAACATCTTAAGAAGTGTTCAACATCGTTGATAATTAAGGAAATGCAAATTAAACCACTTTGAGATATCACCTTATCCTAATAAGACTGGCTAGGATCAGGAACACGAATGATACCAAGTGCTGGAGAGGTTGTGGGGAAAGGGGAACACTCATCCATTGCTGGTGGGAATGTAAACTTGTACAGCCACTATGGAAATCAGTGTGGAGAACCCTTAGAAGACTCAAAATGAGCCTTCCATTTGACCCAGTCATACCACTCCTGGGTATATACCCACAAGACACAACTTACTGCAAAGATACATGCACAGCTATGTTTATTGCAGCTCTGTTCACAATAGCAAAAAGCTGGAACCAGCCCAGGTGCCCTTCAACTGACGAGTGGATAGAGAAAATGTGGTACATGTATACAATGGAATACTATGCAGCAGTAAAGAGGGACAACATCATGAAATTTGCAGGTAAATGGATGGAGCTGGAAGACATTATGTTAAGTGAAGTAACACAGTCCCAGAAAAACAAACGACAAATGGTGTCCCTCATATGTGGATGCTAGTACCAACAACCCAGATATAAATATTTCTCATGGAGAGGGAGGCATAGTAAAAGAACAACAGAAAGACTGCATCAGAAAATGGACTGAAATGGTGAATTGGAAAGGGGGGATGGGTGGGAGAGGGACACGGGTGTATATTCGATTAAGGCATATTTAATTGACGTGAGCTCAGCAAGTACCCAGTTTCGCCTAGACACTGTCTACAGGACACATGGTGTTTTAGGACTTAGTAAAAGTAAAAGTAAACATGTGTATATTAAACAACATTGGTTTACAGAATCTGATAAAAATGGTAATGCATCTGAATTAAATGGAGATATAATTCGCTGTTGCCCACATTTGCTTTACATAAAATCTGTAGAGCAAGAACTTTGGGATTGACACATACAAATGTTCTCTATAATTTCTCTGTTGTACAGTATCACCTTGTAGCATTCTCTTTAAGATGATTTAACGTAAAAATTAAGTTTGCTTCCCAAGTTAATCATATATAGTCACCCAAAACAACATGGGTGAATTTGATGAAATCTATGCCTTGACTCCACCCTATAGTCATGTATAATACAACTATCTTCTGGAGACTCATACGCTAAAAAAAAGGGGGGGGGATACAGAAAGACATGAAACCTTTTCATCAAACCCTTGCAATTCAAATCTTAAAACTAACTATGGGAAAAGATTTGTTTGTTCCAACAGGACAAAACGTCACCAACTTAACGGCTGAGAAAGAAAAGATACAGGTTTGCATTGAGTAGGATGTACCAAAAAGTGGCAACGGAAAGGCTGACCCGTCTGAACATTCAAAGGAAGAAAAGCCTCAGATTGCCATAAACATCGAACCCCTCTGTGGATCCTACATGTAACAACTAGTTATAATGAGTCCTAATGAAACTTACCTTCTAGGTGCCACAAAGGTTCTGATATGAGAGACTTCCTTGCCTTCCCACCCATAGAACAAGGAGAAATATGACAATGATGAGGTCGCTCCCCAACTGTAAATTGGAGACAACTATTGTAGAGGTAATCTCTTATAAAACCGGTAAAACTGCTTTCTTTAATTGACTACTAGACATGGGAACTGTGGAAGGGATTACTCTCTGTTCAGAACCAAATATAATACTAAAGTCCTAGGGCTATGCACTCAGGCAAAATATATTAATACAGGAGCTCTGACATCAGCAATGGATTGTTCTACCAGGTGGATGTTGGCCAGGGGATCCAAGGCCCCACAAAAGGTAAGGGCTCCTTGCCTCTAAGTTGGGATACCTACAGGAGGAGAGGCAATAAGACCCTGCTGCCGAAGACCTGACGTTAACATGGGAGGGATGTATTGAGACCACACATGCAAGTGTACAGATGGCCTCTGGAATGCCAGAGAGTGTTACCAAAGGCCACTAAACCAATAAAGCAAATATGGGTCTCCCTGAGTCAAGCAAGACTCCACCGTCAGCACCAGCTACACCTCACCTGCCTGGAAATACTGTGCAGCAGAGGCAGCCATGTGCCTGTATATCCCAAATCTAATTGGCTATTGGCTCTCCCCTTGGAGAAATAACCCATGGCTGATGCCACAAGCTTACATCCTCTACAGGTTAGGAGATGTTATAAGCCACAGTAAGACCCTGTCATATTTAACAGGGGGGAAAATTGTAATTCATGGATTAACATATCCAAACATGTGTCTATGCTAAAGTAACCTACCATAACTATTAGTGCTGCTTAAATACCTATATATCTAATTGCTTGTGCTTCATTAGTAGGATCGAAAGGTTATTCCTGGACAAACTGTCAGCCCATGAAAGGAAACAGCCAGAATTGACCAGAGTCCAATACAACAGCTCCAGAGAGAGTGGACTGTTTTGCTTCTCATCCACCTGTGCCCCTTTCCTAAGCCTAGGGAACAATCTGCGGAAGAGGGGGCATGGTAGAATGTAAGGGCTGTGATTGGGGTGAATGGTGAAACTAGAGCAATGTAGTCTGGACACTCATTTGATCAACTTGATTGAACATACAACCCCTCACCCCCTGTTGGATGGTGGGGCTGTGGGGGTTTGGGCACAACAGCCTGCAAATTGGTTTCATATGAAGGATGCTTGTACTCATGGGATCATCACTTATAGCTAAAAAAATGAAGAAAAAAAACTGAGAGAAAGATGCAGGACAGTTATGGCAAAATGCATGATCTGGGATGGGGTGGGGGTAGGGGGGAAGGGAAAGGGAAATATGCCTGATCTGAATTGGAAAATGTTGTATGAAATGCACAAAGCACCAATAAAAAAAAAAGATATAAATTCTTCCAAAACCAATTTGTAAATTCAGCAAAAACAGTCAAATTCACAATTAGATTTTTAAAATATTTTTATTTTAATTTTAATTTTATATGTATAAGTGTATTGCCTTCATGTATATAAGTGGATCCATGTCATACAATGCCCATGGAAGTCAGAAGTGAGCATCAGATCTCCTAGATCTTTAGTTACAAACAGTTCTTAACTACCATGTGGATGGTAAGGCCTGAACCCATGTCTTCTGCAAGAGCAGCAAATGCTCGTAACCACTGAGTTATCTCTCCAGCCACCATAATTAGATTTTGCAATGTAACTTAAAAAGTCTGTAAAGGACTGGGGTGCAGCTCAGCTGGCAGAACACTTGCTAGCAAATTCAGACCCCTATATCTGATCCTCACCACTGCACAGACCAGGCATTGCGTGTGCCTGTAAAACACTCTGGAGGTAGAGGGTGAAGTCAGGAGTTCAAGGTCATTCTTGACTATATGGCTAGTTCCAGGCCAGCCTGGACTACATGTGACCTTGTCTCAAAAACAGCAAACTATAATATACAAATGTGGATAGTTGTAAATCTTTGTGGTTCAAAATAATACAAAACTATAAAAAAGTTTAATTGTATTACTTGAAAATGTAGCATACTATCTCCACTTAGTGAACAGTCCATTAAATTTTTTTACAAACAGTACTTACCCTATTTATCAGTAGCAGTAAATACTTAAAAGCACGTTTTTGTTTTGTTTTTTCCTACCGACATAAGACTGAACATGTTTATAATATAAATACTGTATTACTGGTACAATGAAATATTATGATATTTTTGGCTAGATTGTATAACTCAAATCTTTTTCTAAAGCAGGTTCACAAGAGTTAGAAATCCGCTTTTATAAAGTTAAACACTAACTACATTTCAAATGAAATAATATTCAGTCCATGATCAAAAACCACTTGGAGAAGTTTGTATTAACTAATTACCTTTTATTACTGATTTAGGATTCATTGATACATAAAAAGTGGTTATAACTACTCAAAAAACAAAGAAGAAAGAAAACAAATGACCCACTCAATAGATGGAGCAAAGAGCTGAACAGAGACTTCACAAGTGAGGAGTTAGAGATGGCTGAGAAACACCTCAAGAAGTGTTCAACATCACTAATTATTAAGGAAATGCAAATCAAAACCACTTTAAGATATCATCTTACTCCAATAAGACTGGCTAGGATCAAGAAAACAAATGATACCAAGTGCTGGAGAGGTTGTGGGGAAAGGGGAACACTCACCCACTGCTGTTGGGAATGTAAACTCGTGCAGCCACTACGGAAAGCAGTGTGGAGAACCCTTGGAAGACTTGGAATGAACTTGCCACCTGACCCAGCCATACCGCTCCTAGGCATGTACCCCCAAGACTCACCCCCACTGCAGAGATACATGTACGACCATGTTTATTTCAGCTCTCTTCACAATAGCAAAGAGCTGGAACCAACCCAAATGCCCCTCAACTGATGAGTGGATAGAGAAAATGTGGTACATCTACACAATGGAGTTCTATGCAGAGGTAAAGAAAGATGACTTCATGAGCTTTGCAGGAAAATGGCTGGAGCTAGAGGACATCATACTGAGTGAAGTAACACAGTCCCAGGAAAACAAACGAAGAATGGTATCCCTCATCTGTGGATGCTAGTGCCAGTTACCCAGTTGTAAGTATTTCCTGTGCATGGCCCCTTGAGCTTTTGTCCAAAGCAGTTTGGAGTGATGCATATTGGAAACAACAACAACAACAACAACAGAAAGGACTGCATCAAAGAACTGACTGAAACAGTGAACTTCTGCTCAAAACAGTCAACTTCCCCATGGAGAATATTGAGAAAGACTGAGAAAGAGATGAATAGCATGTTTGGCAGAATGCATGAGCTCTGGAAGGGTGGGGGGATGGGGAAACACGGGTCTAGGATTTTGAATAAAATATAATGTATATAATATATATATATATAATTATATATTAATATATATATATATTATAATATTTGAAAAATAAATAAAGAACAAATGAAAAATAAAAAAAAAATAATGAAAAAATATAATAAAAAAAAAATCCGATTTTATTTAGAAACAAAATGCTTCAGGGAGTACTTGAACATGACTTAATATGAAGCTAATACAAACAATCCAATACTTCCTTTACTTTGTGGTTTTAATGATTTAACTACAACATATCACAAGATTTATTTTCTGGTCCTACCTGCTTAGTTTCTCTGGGGGGGGGGGGGGGGGGGGGGGAGGGGGGGGGGGGGGGAATAACTAGATGGGCATTGTTCTATTCTTAATAGTATTGTTCTTTTTTTTTTCTTTTTTTTTAATTATTTATGTTGTTTGTGTTGAATGTTTTTTTTTTTTGTCTGTATTATGTAGTTTTGTGCACCCATTGTCGTGCACATGCCGCGGAGGTCCAGAAGAGGCGCGGATTCCCCTGGAACTGGAGTTCTCCTGGAATGGGAGTGTACAGACGGTTCTCAGCCGCCATGGGGTGTGGGGATTGAACCCGGGTCCTCTGCAAAGAGCTCGGTGCTCTTAACCGCTAGGCTATCTCTCCAGCCCTATAGTATTTTTCATCTATGCCCATAATTCAGTGGTTGGGTTTTTTTCATGGTGCCCCCTAAACTCTTTTAGGCTGCTTTCTTATTTCATTAAAATTTCTCCTGGACCTTTACTGAGTGATCCAATTCCTATATTTTGTCTTCCAAGGATATTTTTTGTATTCAACATGACCTATATTGTTAGTGAATCTTTCCAGTGAGATTTTTAATTGGCTTCTATATTGTGTCATTTCCAGCATCATTTGTTTGGTTTTTCTTCAGCATTTGCTTTCTATTTGTTTGACTTAGACTACTTCCTTACTTCATATCTTTGTTTTTGATGTTCTTGAATTGTTTGACTTCTTGGTCTGAAAGTTCTTCCAGGTCATTTTTCATTAGGGGTCATTACCATGAGATTCATACGTTTGTAGGAGACATTATTTTTTCTGTATGTGTTGGTGTTTTTATTTTTGTGTTAGGGTTTGCACAAGTGGAATTAGTTTGTTATTTGAGTTATTCTTTCTTTATTCTTCTTTCAGCGAGATATTTATAATGTTTAGGAACAGCCTAGTTCATAGTAGTTTTGAGATGTCTATTTTTGCGTAGGGCTATAGCCTTCGTCCTGGGTCTTCTGCCTGACATTTAGAGTCTGGTGCTTTTTTTTTTTTTTTTTTTTTTTTTTTTTTTAAAACATTTTTTTTCTTTTGTCTTTTTTTTTATTTATTATTTTATTTTTTAAGGGATTTTACAATACAATGACGCTTTTTCAGGGAGCTTGGAACAGGTTTCTCATGGGAATATGGACTGATCTTGGTCTCAAAGCTCTATGGAACAACCTGAGGGTCCCATTCAAGTAGCTAGAAAGAATCTGGAGATTCTTGAAGGAAGAGAGAAGCCCTGGCCTACTGGCCATTGTAAGAGTCCCTGGTAGGGATTAGACTGGGATACAGTGAATCACAAGAGGAGGGAGAGGGGCCATGAGGAGATCATAGCACTTAGAAAGCAAAGGTGTCGCTGGGCGTGGGTGGCGCACAGCCTTTAATCCTAGCACTGGGAGGCAGAGGCAGGCGGATCTGTGAGTTCAAGGCCATCCTGGTCTACAGAGTGAGTTCCAGGTCAGCGGGGGCTACAGGGAGACCCTGTCTCAAAAAGAACAAAAAAAAAAAAAAAAAAAAAAAAAAAAAAAAAAAAAAAAAAAGAAAGCAAAGGTGTCAGGACTTTCGAATGGCAGGAGTGCAGGCAGCTTACCTGGTGTCCAGGCCACATTGGGCACCTGAAAAGTCTCTGCTGAGGAGTAGGTTTAGGTCTTCTGAGTTCCAAAGGGGTGGAGGAAGTCCAGGAGAAGGTGACAATATCTGGGAAGAGGGGGTGGTGTGGCTTTGTGCATTAACACTTTTTTATGATACAATGCAACATAAGGCCATTTTCATGCAAGGAAATAGTACACTTTGAGAATATTCCCCCCAAATACCTCTGCCCTTCTTTGTCTCCCATTAATCCCCTTTGTCCTCCCCAGAAAGTTTTGTGCTTCTACTTTAACATTACTTTAACAGTATGTTAATGATTGTGTCTATCTATAAAGCCTAAGACCCATAAATGAAAGAAATCATGTGATATTAGCTTTCCTGAGACTGACTTATTTCACTTAATATGATTGATTAACTCCAGTTGCATCCATTTTCTTATAAGGATAAAGCTTTTTCACTTTTATGCCTGAAAATGTTTGTTATATATATAAACTACATTTTATTTATCTATTTATTTGTTGTTAAACAACTAGGTTGGTAGAAATCTGTCTTACAAAAAAGCTCCATACATAAGTCTATGAATATGAATGACTTTTCTGTCATTTTTCACAAATGTCTGAATCAAATTTTAAGTTTATACATAGTAGAGATTTATAAAAATCTCAAAAAGTGTGAAGGGAAAAAGATGGCACACTGTGAATAAAATGTCTTATTTATGCTAAAGAGAAAATCAAACAACATATACAACAAATTTGTGCATGAGTGAAGGCCTCATATAATGTGTATCAAGGTTAGGAATGAGACAAGAATAAATAAAAGAAGTTTAAGAGCAACAATAAATTTTTAATGTGGTATTGTCTTATTTTAATTGTTTTGCTACTATGTAATCAGATATTCATATATGTAATGTAGGTAGAAATTTAAAATTTTGTGACTCTGAACAATAAAAAAGCTTATTAGGCTCATTAGGTTATGAGTATAAATTGAAAACATACAACTTTAGAAAGGAAAGATGCTACCCATCAAAGAGGTATCCAAAAAGGCATGCTAAAATGCAATATTTACTGCTGAATCAGATGTGAAGATGAACAGTTCCATTATGAAGATTTCTAAAGATCTAAAATCCATGATTTTTTTTTAACCCAAAGTTCCTTTATTTCTGTAAGATGCCATGTTCACAAAAGAAATACTTCCAGTCCTGAAAATGTTTGGAATTTCAAAGATAAAGTTGTTTATGTCGGTGAAGAGATGTCTTAACAATAAGATAAATCCAAACAAAGCCTCAAATTATTAATTGCATATAGTATTTTAGGGTACTTATCAGTAAACTTAGGCTTTGGAATTACTGCAGATTTCTCACTAGCATAAAACCAAGTCATGTATGTGTATATTATACATTTGAATAAATTTATTAATTTATATACAAAAAATGTGATTTTATATATGATGAAATTATGGAAGTAATTAGAATATGTTAAGGTTACAAATACATAAACATAGACTTAAAAATCTACTACCATAAAATTTTGATTTTTATTCTACTTTATCAAATTTATAGTAATCAAAAATCATTAAAATGTGTGCCATCTGTTTGTTTTTAATAGGCTTACAAGATTTTTTCACCCTATATATCCATGGACTTGTAGCACCTTAAAAATATTCACTGTCCCCAGTAAACATGGATGCCAAAATTTAAAAGGGAAAGCATCATTTCTGTATGAATCCAAAACAACTACTTTGGAAGAAGAGCATGACTTAAAAGGAAAGATCAGAAGCCCACTCCTGTCTAGGTGTAAAAATAGGCTTTTTCCTTAACCTTATTGGCCAGTAGTTATATTTAAAAACAGCAAATAAATTGGATACATGTTGCTGACCTTTGTCAAATATTGTGATTTATTCTCAGCAAATATTCCAATGGGTTGTGGAAAAAATAGAGACCCAGGCCATAGTTTATTAACCTTATTTTGCTCATTTATAGAAGCAAAACTTTAGAAATTATGTTCGATTTAGTGATCACAAAATAATATAGTCTAAAATTTCTCACATTCCTACAAAGCTATTGTACTATACTCATAAGTAGCAAGTTTCAAAATTCTATACATCAAGGGTAATTGTGAATAACAGCCATTGAAAATCTCTCTCAGAATTAAGTAAAAATGTGAAGAAGTATATATAAAACAACTTTGAATGAAAGTCACAAAATCAAAAAAGCCAGGAAATATTGACTGTTTATTAGTATGCTCTACAGTATGAAATCTCTTCAGACTGCCCATATATCTATGTCCTACTTTTTTGCAGTATGTATTACATCCTTATAGTAAAGAATAAATACTATTCTTGGCAAACAGTGACAATGTTTAATTTATATTCAAAAAGAGTTTTTATTCCAATCTAGTATCATGATAAACTCATTAGACACTATATTCCTAGCTGATCAAAAGCATTGCTTTCCACAAGTCCATATTATTGCATCACAAGTTGTTATGCTATCAGATTTGTTTTCTTTAGATTACGTGATGTATCATCCATGGCACATGACATTGTGATAAAAAGACAAACATGCAGAGCCACACACTTTGCTTCATTAATTTTATTTGTTTACTTTAGTACGAGTGTCAGCCACTGCATCCAAATAGCTTCTTTCTGGGTCAAGAGCATGAAATGTCAAATGGAGTCTGATGTCACTGAAAAGAATCCTGAGTCATTTTCTTCTTCATTTAAGTTTTTTTTTTTTTTTTTTTTTTTTTTTGTTTTCCCCGGGAGGTTCAGCGTGGAAGGAGGGGGGGGGGGGGGGGGGGGGGGGCCCAGAGCGGAGGAGCCAGGCTTCAGTCTACAGATTAGATATTGCATGACCCAAACAAGAAAATGTACTCTTCAAAGTCAAATTTAAAGTACTACATGGTAGTACTTTGGTGAAATCAGTGTGAACATGACTGCAAAAAGGGAATTGGACCAAAAATTTTCATGCTTTTAAACCAACCATAAAACACTGAAAGAGACATTTTATATAGAGAAATTCTGCCTGTTTTAAATATATATATATATATATATATAAAATATATTATATATATATAATTTGAATTATATATATAATTCAACCATTGAATTTATATATAATATATATATATATTATATAGTAATTATATATATATATAATTCATGATTTGAAATCTTCAGCTTGCTTAGTCCATTCTGTTTTATATCTTACTAACAGTAGGACTTTGCTAACAAAGGGCAGAGAAGAAAGTAGGCTAAGTAGCATGATAATAAAGGCACTCATCTTCTGGGTGCCTTAAAACATCTCCTTGTGTTCCGCAATTATAAATATTTGTGAAAATATTAATACCTTAATTGAAAAATACAGTGAATGTTCAGAGCTTCATGGGATGTTCTGTGAGAGCTTGGAAGCAAATGCGGAGGGAAATACAGACCATATAAGTCTGGCTTATGAAGTATCAGAGGGAATTTTGAGATTCTCTTAAAGGTGCTTTGAGGCTGTTTTTCATGTGATAGATTCAAATTAAACACCTGTGGTTCAAGACAGCTGGCACTGAAGAATCCACTAAAAAGAGCCCAGCACCACTGAAGTAAAATTTTTGCTTTACTGGAACAATCNAAATGAATATTAATAAATATTTATAATTAAATAGTGAAATATATATGCCACAGAAATATTCAAAGCAGGTTTATTTCAAGAAGTAAAACAAATCAAAGTTTTATATTTACATGGTTAACAATTAAATAAATTAACATTAAATATGAGATAGCATACAACCTATCTTTAGAAATAGTTCACAGTGTTGGGTTGGAATATTACAAATAACTGTTTAACTTCACACAACCTACATAAATATATATGGAATCAACATATGATTTCAGTGTGTACATCATGATGCAGCATTCCATAATGTTCAAAATGGCAATTTCTATATATAAACACACCATGAAATTGCATAAATATATATATATATATATATATATAATTATATATATATATAATTCAATGATTTGAAATCTTCAGCTTGCTTAGTCCATTCTGTTTTATATCTTACTAACAGTAGGACTTTGCTAACAAAGGGCAGAGAAGAAAGTAGGCTAAGTAGCATGATAATAAAGGCACTCATCTTCTGGGTGCCTTAAAACATCTCCTTGTGTTCCGCAATTATAAATATTTGTGAAAATATTTAATACCTTAATTGAAAAATACAGTGAATGTTCAGAGCTTCATGGGATGTTCTGTGAGAGCTTGGAAGACAATGCTGAGGGAAATACAGACCATATAAGTCTGGCTTATGAAGTATCAGAGGGAATTTTGAGATTCTCTTAAAGGTGCTTTGAGGCTGTTTTTCATGTGATAGATTCAAATTAAACACCTGTGGTTTCAAGACAGCTGGCACTGAAGAATCCACTAAAAAGAGCCCAGCACCACTGAAGTAAAATTTTTGCTTTACTGGAACAATCAGTGCTGGTGTTAGCTGGGACCAAAAAAATCAGCTGTGATTTATAAAAGACCGGCATCATCTAAGTAAAGTCTTCTGTGAATTACTTTGTCAGATTCATCACACAGAAGCTGTGGGACAGATGGTATAAAGGCTGCATCTCATGCTGGAAGCTGAATTTGGCAATGTGTAAAAGTCTGTCTGAAGAGAGGCCAAGAAAAGCCATTGTTGAAGGTGCAGCCACACTTGCAGTATAAATACCAGAATTGAAGGGGTAATGGGGAGGTGCCAAGGCTTGGCACCATGTGGCAGGATGGAGCCCTTGAAGAGGTCAGAAAAGGCCATTGGAGAAAGCGTAGCCTCATTTAAGGTGGAGACCTCAGTATATGGGAGATGCCAGGACCCTGAGATGACCACCATGGGGAGTATCAGGTGTAGAGTGGAGCTGGCTTGAGTCTCCTAGATAAGCTTAATATGTTGAAAATGGCAATGCTAGAGAACTGAACCTTCCCAAGAGATTTTAGAGGCCAGAACCAGATCTCAGACATTGAGCTATGAGATTTGGAGCTATATTGCTGGTCATTGCTTTTGCTTAAGCATGACTGATTTTATGTCTTGACTCTTTCCATTTGGAATAAGCATTTAACTTGTTTTTCATTTTAAATTGAGCCCCCAGACAGGTGACATTGGATTTCTAAAAATTCAATGAACTATTAAAGCATTGCAGTTTTTAAGGAAGATGGGTCTTTTAAAATTGTAATGTATTTTCATGCACCAACCCTGGCTCTTATACTCTTTCTGCCCCCTCTTCTGCAATGGCCCACTCACACAAGTGAACTTGTAACAATGGTTACAGCATGCACAAGACGCATGCTGACTCAGTCAGAGAAAAATCCAGCCTAAGACAAGAGAAAAGGCCTCCAACTTAGCCAAGGAACTATGGGCAACTGACTACTGCTGGAGGAAGAAGAGCTCATTTTCTTTAAGGATGACATTTTAGATGGCTGATTAGATTCCAGTGGATAAAATTGAGCCAAGGAATATATGGGTCTAAAAGCTTGACTGGATAGATCTTACATATGTGACAGAATACATGAAATCTGGTGTGTGTGTGTGTGTGTGTGTGTGTGTGTCTGTGTGTGTGTGTGTGTAAGGGGCAGGATATGAGTGGTATGGAGGGGGTGATCTAAATATGATTAAATTTTATTGTATGAAATGCACAAAAACTTAAAAATATACATTAAAAAGTTGCACTGTATCTTTATATCAATGTGAGATCCTGGTGAAAATTAAGAAAGGGCATGTGATGATTTAAAGTGATGTGTTTCTGTGACAGAGTTCACAGGGGGTAGAATGTCATCATTAGTTTCAGCTGTCAACTTGACATAAACTTAGAGTCATTTGGGAAGAGGGAACCTCAAGTGAAGTGTTTCCCAGATCAGAGTGGCCTATGGCTATGTGTGTGACGTGTTTATTTTTAATTTTTTGTGTATTTCACACAGAGCATCCCTATCATCTCTATACCCCTTTCCATATTGGCTCCCTTCCAATCCCCCTCCTGGAATTCATACATTCAGTCATCTGCTTCAACACTCATGGTGTCAAGTTAGTGTCCCCAGATGTCCCTCAGTGCAAGTTCATCCACTGTGGTCTTGTCAGCCCATCGAGAGTCCCTCCTTTTAAGAAGATGAGCTTTTTCCCATCCAGCAGTAATCAGCTGCCAATAAATCTTTGATTAAATTCGGGCCTGATGCCCATTTCCACAGTTCTCTGTTAGGTTTTCATCTGCTGGAGTTTGCATGGGTCTTATGCATGCTGACACCATTGCTGTAGATTCATATGACCAGGGTCCCAGGAGCCAGTGGAACTCTTTCCATATGGTCATGCATCTCTTCCCTGATCCTTACAATCTCTCTGCCCCCTCTTCTGCAATGGTTCTTGAGCCCTGGGTAGGCGGAGTTGTATACAGGAGTCCTGTCCAAGGACCCACACTTTGCAGACTCTTTTTCTCTGCACTTTGGCCATTTGTGACCTTTTGTGTGCCTGGCCTTCTGTTGCATGAGGGGGCTTCATTGATGAGAACTGAGAGATGCATGTGTTCTCTTTACCCCTTGTTCTATGTTCTGTGAGCCTTAGGTATAGAGGTTACATCATAGATGTGCCACTTAGGCTTGGGCAATTCACAGACAATCTTTGTATACAACTAGTTATGGAATTCTGTAATAATCTCCATCTGTTGAAAAAGAAGCTTCTTTGATGAGTGGTGACTGGGATACTTGTCTGTAAATTATGAGGACCCATTATTTTTGTTTTGTTTTGTCTTTGTGCTTTGAGACAGGGTCTCCCTGTAGCTCCAGCTGGCCTGGAACTCACTCTGTAGACCAACTTGGCCTTGAACTCACAGAGATCCACCTGACTCTGCCTCCCGAATGTTAGAATTAAAGGTGTGCATCACCACACCTGGCCTGTGGACCCATATTTATTTTATTTTGTATTATTCCAAAGTATGCATATATATACTCCACACTAAGTCAAAATTTAAAATTCTGAAAATAAACTATAAGTTGATTCCTAAACACATTTAGAGATTCACATTTTAACAGTAAATTTGCATGCAGATATAAAGTCCTGTAACTTTATATTCTTTTTATAGACTATGACTACATATCTTCCATCTATATATGGTAATTACAATGTATGAGTATAAGTGGTAGGATAATTCTAGAGCCCACTTATAGATTCAGATTGTAATAGCACAGATGCTTTCAGATACAATGAAATGTAATAATAAAGTTGCTCAGTTTGCCTGCCAACTGGGAATTTGGTGTTAGCATCCACAAATGAGGGAAACCATTCGTCTTTTTTTTTTTTTCTGGGACTGTGTTACTTCACTTAGTATAATTGCTTCGAGTTCCATCCATTTACCAGCAAAGCACATGTTGTCATCTTTCTTTATTGATGCATAGAACTTCATTGTGCAGATGTACCACATTTTTGTTATCCAGTCATCAGTTGAGGGGCATTTGGGCTGGTTCCAGGTCTTTGCTATTGTAAAGAGGGTGGCAATAAACATAGCTGTGCCTGTATCTTTGCAGTAGGATGCATCTTGTGGGTATATACCCAGGAGTGGTATGGCTGGGTCAGGTGGTAGGCTCATTTTGAGTTTTTTTAAGGGTTCTCCACACTGCTTTCCACAATGGTTGTACTAGTTTACATTCCCACCAGCAGTGGATAAGTGTTCCCCTTTCCCCACAACCTCTCCAGCATTTGGTGTGTTTTGTTTTATGGTTCTTGGCTAGTCTTGTGAGAGTGAGATGATACCTTAGTGTGGTTTTAATTTACATTTCCTTAATTATTAATAACGTTGAGCACTTTTTAAATGATGTTTCTCAGCCATCTTTACTTCCTTACTGGTGAAGTCTCTGTTCAGCTCTTTACTCCATCTTTTGAATAGGTCATTTGTTCTTACTCCTTTGTTTTTAAAGTAATTTATAAATTCTGGATGTTAATGCTTTGTCTGATATATCACTGGTGAAGGTTTCCTCCCACTCTGTGGGTTTTCTCTTCACTTCCTTGATTGTTTCTTCAGCTATACAAAAGCTTTTGAGTTTGATGAGTTCCCATTTGTCAGCTGTTGTCCTTATTTCCTGTGAAGCTGCTGTTTGATTTAGAAAGTCTTTTCCTACGCCTATGCCTTGTAGGTTGCCTGCCAACTTTTTCTACTATTGCCTTCAGGGTTTCAGGTATTAGGTTGAGATCTTTGATCCACTTGGAGTTTATTTTTGTGCAGGGTGAGAGGTAGGGGTTTAATTTCTTCTACAAATGGTGATCCAGTTTTGCCAACACATTTGCTGAAGATGCTATCTTTCCTCCGTTGAGGAATATTATATGAGCTCAAGTTTGGATCTTCAATTTTGTTCCATTGGTCAATGGTTCTGTTTTTTTTTTTTTTTTTTTTTTTTTTTTTTTTTGTTGTTGTTATTGTTGTTGTTGTTGTTGTTTTACCAGTACCAGGATGTCTTTATGACTACAGCCCTGTGATAAAGCTTGAAGTCTGGTAATGTAATTCCCCCCCCCCAGTATTGCACTTTTCACTTGCGGTTGCTTTAGCTATTCGGGGTCTTTTGTTTTTCCATATGAATTTAAGGATTTTTTTCTAAGTCTGTGAAAAAGCTCATGGGGATTTTGATTGGGATTGCATTATATCTGTATATTAATTTGGGTAGAATGGACATTTTTACTATTTTAATTTTTCCAATCCATGAGCATGGGAGAACTTTCCATCTTTTGATGTCATTTTTCAATCTCCTTCAGGGTTTAAAAAATTTTTTTGTTGGAGAGGTCTTTGGTGTCTTTGGTTAGGTTTATTCCTAGGTATTTTTTGAAGCTATTGTGATTAAGAAGTTCTCCTTATATTCCTTCTCCAGTTGCTTATTGTTGGTGTAAAGGAAGGCCACTGACTTTTCTAGGTTTATTTTGTATCCCGCCACTTTACTGAAACTTTTGATCATTTCTAAGAGTTTTCTGGTGGAGTTTTTAAGCATCTCTTATGTAAACTATCATATCATCTACAAAAAGGGATAGTTTTACTTCCTCTTTTCCAATTAGTACTCCTTTAATTTCACTTTCTTGCCTTATTGCCCTAGCAAGTATTTCAAGCACTATATTGAAGAGGAGTGGCAATAGTGGACAGCCTTGCCATGGTCCTGCCTTTAAGGGGAATATTTCCAACTTTTCTCCATTTAGGATGCTGTTAGCTTTGTGGTGTTTTATTAATTGCTAACTGATATAAGAGGCCCAGCTCACTGTGGGTAGGAACAATCCCTAGGCCCAGATTGTATAAAAAATGGAGCCAGGGAACAAGTCAGTAAGCATTGTTCTGCTGTCGTTTGTGTTTCAAGTTCCTTCCTTGAGTTCCTGCCTTGGTTTTCCTTGATGATGCACTGTAAAGCATAAGATGAAATAAACCTTTTCCTCCCTCAGTTGCTTTTGGTCTTGGTGTTTATCACAGTAACAGAAAGCAAGCTGGATTATCTAATGGGTGAAATTCAACAAATGGTTTGTATGTTTATTATATGTGTCTGTATGTGCGTATAAGTGTGAAGGCAGGTGTCCTTAGAGTCCATGAGAATGCATCAGATTTCTTGGGGCTAGAGTTACAGGCAGTACAAGCTTCCCCACATGGGTGCTGGATCATAACTTGGATTATCTGAAAGAGCTTTTCATTCTTTTTTTTTATTTAATTTTTATTGATGCTTTGTGCATTTCATACATTATTTTCCAATTCAGTTCAGGCACATTTCCCTTTCCCTTCCCCCCCACCCCCACCCCATCCCAGATCATGCATTCTGCCATAACTGTCCTGCATCTTTCTCTCAGTTTTTTTTTTCATTTTTTAGCTATAAGTGATAATCCATGAGTACAAACATCCTTCGTGCAAAACCAATCTGCAGGCTGTTGTGCCCAAACCCCCACAGCCCCACCATCCAGTGGGGGTGACAGGTTGTTTGTTCAATCAAGTTGATCAGATGAGTGTCCAGACTACATTGCTGTAGTTTCACCATTCACCCCAATCGCAGCCTTTACATTCTACCATGCTCCCTCTTCCACAGATTGTTCCCTAGGCTTAGAAAAGGGGCACAGGTGGCTGAGAAGTAAAACAGTCCACTCTCTCTGGAGCTGTTGTCTTGAACTCTGGTCAATTCTGGCTGATTCCTTTCATGGGCTGACAGTTTGTCCAGGAATAACCTTTCGATCCTACTAATGAAGCACAAGCAATTAGATATATAGGTATTTAAGCAGCACTAATAGTTATGGTAGGTTACTTTGGCATAGACACATATGTTTGGATGATATGTTAATCTATGAGTTACATTTTTCTCCCTTGTTAAATATGACAGGATCTTACTGTGGCTTATAACATCTCCTAACCTGTAGAAGATGTAAGCTTGTGGCATCAGCCTTGGGTTATTCCTCCAGGGAGAGAGCCAATAGCCAATTAGATTTGGGATATACAGGCACATGGCTGACTCTGCTGCACAGTATTTCCAGACAGGTGAGGTGTAGCTGGTGCTGACGGTGGAGTCTTGCTTGACTCAGGGAGACCCTATTTGCTTTATTGGTTTAGTGGCCTTTGGTAACACTCTCTGGCGTTCCAGACGCCATCTGTACACTTGCATGTGTGGTCTCAACATATCTTTCCCATGTTAATGTCAGGTCTTCGGCAGCAGGGTCTTATCGCCTCTCCTCCTGCAGGTATCCCAACTTAGAGGCAAGGAGCCCTTACCTTTTGTGGGGCCTTGGATCCCCTGGCCAACATCCCCCTGGTAGAACAATCCATTGCTGATGTCAGAGCTCCTCCATTAATATACTTTGCCTAAGTGCATAGCCCAAGGTCTTTAGTATTATATTTGGTTCTGAACAGAGAATAATCCTTTTCACAGTTCTTATGTCTATTAGTCAATTAAAGAAGGCAGCTTTACATTCTTATAACCACAGAGTCATCTCTCCCAGTTTCCTAAAAGCACCTTCATAATTATTGACATAAAGGGAGATTACCTATTTGATAAAACACAGAAAATGCTTGTGCCAAGAACTATTGTAGCTATTTTCTTCAAAGTCAGAATTTTTGAAACTACTGTGAAAATGCTTAGGCAAACTGCAATGAATTCTCTCCATCTACGGTGAATTAATGGACTTGTTCATAGTTTTACCTGGAAATCTGTTTAGACGTGACACAAGAGAGACATAATTCAACACAGCATTACAATGAAAATAAAATAAAAAAAATACTGTGTTCTTTCAACATGCAATGTTCTAGGTTGAATCTCCTGCTAGCTGACCCTAATCAGTGAGTCATTTTCTTTTCATGGCAACCACTGGAGGATTGGAATGTGAAATTTCCCTTTTTCCTAGAAACATTAACGTTGGCTGACATCATGCTGTATCAGGAAGAGTTCTATGGATTTTTGGTGGGCTAATTTTCCTAAAACCCATAGAATTTTACGACAGAAGAGAAAACTGTAGAGTTACAAGTGGTGAACTTAACACTGAAATCCAAGTTGTAAGTTCCAGAAGCTGCTTCCTGACCTCTGTTCTCTTGTGAATGACTTTGAAACCTCCTCAGAGCTCAGTAAACATTTATTTATTATATATGTATTCACAGTTTATGAATTTTGTTTCTCATGAGACTACAAGCTCATTGAGACTGTACTATATGTATGTGTCATTTCCCCTAGTCCTCACTGCATCAGGAACAGTTTATCTATCTCATAGAAAGGCAGCACATGTTTCAGGGGAAAAGGCAAGGATGACCAACAGGGTTTATCACAGAGCTTCATTTTCAAACAGCTGCTTTACGTAGAGTATCTGTTTAATTGGAATATTTGTGTTGGAGAATCTGACAAAATCTGCAATGGGAAAAAAAAATAACAGGAATCAGGTTCCTAACTGTGCAAGAGTGCTGTGTACACAGGAGCATGCCTTGTGTACTATTTTCTCATCTTTATAACCCCCAAGTGGTATGAAATGGCATGACACATAGATTATAAGGATGTTTTTTTTCATTTTGGGAGAGGCTACCAATTCCCCTAATACACTCTGTGCTTATACTTTCTCACTATCAGTACCCATTCTAGAATTTCTATCTGAGTCCAACAATCCATGGCCACTCGACAAGTGACTGACAGATGGTAAGCTTAAAAAGGAAAATTGTCCTGAGGAATTAGAATCAAGATTTTATAGTACAATAAAGCTCAAGACCATATCTTCTTCCCCTATAAAACTTGCAGAAAGGAGACAGAATTTAATTAATCTGCCATTACTCTTGAATTATGTATTCTGTTTTCTAGTTGTTTCCAAAGTTCTACATGATCTTTTAGTTTTCTCACAAAACAAAGAAGAATGAAGGGAAGGAAAAGGAGAAAGAGGAGGGGACAAGATAGGACAGAGGGTGATAGGGAGGCAATTGCTGGAGGAAAAGGCACTTAAAGAAAAGATTACCTTTTCCCTTTTTTATTGAATGTTTTTCCAATTTCATAGAATATATTTGATTAAATTTGGCCCCCCCTCTCCTATATGTACCCCTGCCATAGCACTTCCTTGCTGGATTTCAAGTAATCTGTTATATGTATTAAGGCTTAGTGAGTCAAATTTGTGTCCCCAAATGTCCTGTATGGGTCCATCCACTTGAGCCTGGTTAACTTATCTATCATCATATATTTCAAAAAGACCAAGTCTTCCCCTTCTGGTAAGTATCAGTTGCCAGATGTTCCTCAGGTAGGGCTGGGGTACCTTCCCTACTTCCCCTCTTCTATGCTGGGATGTTTTTCTGTATTGGACTTGCATGGGTCTGCTGCACGTTGTTAGCATTGCTGTGGGCTCATATGAGCAACTTCCCAGCTGTCTAGGAAACTGTTTCCTTGTAGTCATCCATCACCTCTGGCTCTTACAATCTTTCCACTACCTCTTCTGTAGAAATCCCTGAGCCTTGGGAGTTAGAGGCTTGATGTAAGTGTCCTATTTAGGGATAAGCACTCCACAGTCTCTTATTCCCTGCACTCTGTCCAGCTGTAACTTTCCTGATTTAATCTCACCATCTATCACACAGGAATCTTCACGGTTGAGAGTTGAGAGATGAATTAATATTCTTTCTGCCTCCTATTCCACAGTTCTACAATGTTCCTTGAGTTTTAGGTAAGATTCACTTAGGTAATTAATTAATTAATTAATTAATTTACTTGTGTGTATGTGTATGTGTGTGGTTGGTGTGCATGTGTGTCCAGGTACCTTCAGAAGAGAATGTTGGATCTTCTGGAATTGGAGTTACAGGCAGTTATAAAGTACCCAATGTGGGTTCTGGGAGCTAAACTCAAGTCCTCTGCAAGAGCAGCAAGTGCTGCTACCTACTGGACCATCTTTCCAGCCCTGGCAAGGAACTTTTAAGGGAAACTTTCCAATGATTTAATCTATTTTCATCTTAATGCAACAAGAAGAGATCCACATTAAATGACAGGAATTTATAGTATAGTAATTGACAGGAGGCAGAATTGCTTCATTTCCTGGTTCTATTACTTGACTGTTTTAATGAAATGGAACTATTTAACTTTTAAAGTTCAGCCTGGTATACTAGAATATCATATACTGAGTCATTTGAACAAAGGGATTTCACATTTTTGAAACTAAAAGTGTAAGATTAGGGAACTGGCCTGGTGAATTTGTGATAAGGGCGGCCCTTTTGTTTTTGCTTCACTTTTATCCTCATGTAGCAGAAAGAGCAAAAGAGGCCTCCATGGCCTCTGTTTTAGGGGTGCTAATCCCATTCACAAGATATCTATCCTTATGAGTTAATTACTTCTCAAAGGTAGAATTAAACCTAATCTTTTTGTAACAGCCTTGAGATATGTTGCCCATTTAGAATTTATGAACTTTGCAGTGTATTCACAGATAGGTACTCATTGCTGAAACAATCTGAGAACATTATCATCACCTGGAGAACAAAACCAAATTACACACCTTTATAAGTTTTGTACTTTTAGGATGATATATTTTTAGAATAATACCAAAGAAAAATTTTCCTTTACGATACATGTAATTATTTAAAGATGTAGTACCCTATCTAAAGTGGCTTTTACTTCAGCCCTTCTGGTACTTCACCTGACTTGTTTCCTCTATAGAGTCTATCACACTTTGAACTTTTCTCATTTATTTGTTTACTGGATTGACATTTATATCCAATTATTATTGTGTGGTGAGGACAAGAACACTTTCTAGACTTGATAGGAGGACATTGGAACTTACTAAAGCCCAATAATCACTTGGTAAATGATAGCTTAGAGAATATATAGTGAAGATTTGTAGAATGGTTTCCATGCTATTATGACATGGAATCAATGTCAAAAGATCAATGTTTCTAATGACAAAAGATCAATGTTTCTAATAAGAACTATGTGGACTAAAGAAAGCTTATTTTTCTTTTTTCAGGTTTTAAGAAATAATTTTACTATGTAGCTCTGTCTGAACTAGAATCACTATGTTATCCAGAGTGGCTTTGAACTGGAGGTTAATTCTTCCTCAGCCTTCTATTACAGACATGAGATACAATACCTAAATAGAGTCTGTAGTTGAAACAACTTATCTAAGTCTCTGTGACCAGCCCTTAGCTGTGTTTTAACTTCTGCTTTCATGTTCAGCCCCATTGATTCGTGACTCAAAACTGACCATCGATCCTTACTTGGTTTTGGTGGACCAGAATTAATCTTTTAGTGAAGACTAGGACCACTCTTTATGTCTTAATCTCACTTTTCCCTCAAACCACAGCTTTTCTTTCTCTCTTCACATTTTCTCAGCTAGAGTATAAACTGTTCTTTGATTATTTTCCTCAACTGAGATTATAGCACTGTCTGATTCCAGTGTATTTGGGAATGCCTATTGACTAATGACTTTCCAATTAAGACACATAATTCCTCCTTTAAATTCCCCAAATCTTGATTCTACCACCTACATCTCTTCCGATGTGGCCTACTCTGAACTACTGTAGCAGCCATTGCATTAGTTATCATATCTTTGATCCAAAGCAGCATTGAATTCCTATGCCTCCTCAGAATAATATTTAATACTAGACATAACAGTCAAGCTTTTCTCTTTTCCCAGCAATCTCCATATCTGACATCTATGTATTCTCTAGGGAAATCCCATGTATGCCATAAACTCTACTTAATTCATGTTAAGGAAAATACTAAAATAGTTGGTGTATTATTTTGCTTTTCTGTCGATATGATAGAACACCATGACAACAAGCAAGATTTTAGCTTACGGTACCAGGAGGATAAGATTCCATTATGGCAGAGAGGCATGGTGGAAGGCAGCCAGAGCAGAAAGCTGGGAGCTCACATATTCAAGCACATGTAAGAAGCAGAAAGAGAGAGAACAAGCTGAAAGTGAGACAAGAATAAGAATTCTCAAAGCCGATCCCTAGTCTGTTCCCTCCAGAAAGGCTATACACCCTAAACCTACCCAAGTAGTGCTAACAACTAGGTCCAAGTAGTCAAATATGTAAGCTTTTGGGGAAACATTTGTTTTTTATTTTTATTAAGTTTTTATACATTTCATACATTAGTTCTTTTTTCTTTTTTTATTATATATATATATATATATATATATATATTTGTACAAGATTATGTTACTAATCAAATCCAGACCCATGTCGTGTCCCACAAACTACACCTCCACCCTACCCCCCTCCCCACCAGAGCGCATGCATTCTGCCAAACATGCTTTTCATCTTTTTCTCAGTCTTTCTCAAAATTCTCCATGTGGAAGTCGACTGTTTTAAGCAGAAGTTCACCATTTCAGTCAGTTCTTTGAGGCAGTCATTTCTGTTGTTGTTGTTGTTGTTGTTGTTGTTGTTTCCAATATGCATCACTCCCAACTACTTGGACAAAAGCTCAAGTGGCCATGCACAAGAAATACTTACAACGAAGTAATTGGCACTAGCATCCACATGAGGGATACCATTCATTGTTTGTTTTTCTGGGACTGTGTTACTTCACTTAACATAAAATCGTCTAGCTCCAGCCATTTACCTGCAAAGCTCATGATGTCATAGTTTTGTTATGGGCCAGCCCCTTTTCTTTCTCATCATCTACAGGGTCACTTTCTAATTCATTTGGTCTAAGATAGATTTTTTAAAATTTATTTTTATTTATTTTCTATGCATATGAATGTACTGTCTGCATGTAGGTTTGTGTACCCATGTCGTGCAATGGCAGGGAGGTCAGAAGAGGGCGTCGGATTCCCCTGGAACTGGAGATAAAGACGATTATCAGCTGCCCTGTGGATGAGGGGGATCAAACCTGGGTCATCTGCAAGAGCAGTCAGAGCTCTTAACCACTAGGCCATCTCTCAAGCCCCATGGTCTAAGATAGATTTAAAAAATACTTCCTACTTCTCTTCTTTCATTCCTAATTAACTATGTTAAGAATATTCGCTCTAGATATCTACTTGTCTGGGACATGAGGATGTCTAAATATTTTGTCCAACATTATTATAGGTTCCCATAAGGAGATTTTGGATGAGATTAAATTTGGATTGCTACACTTTTAATAAAGCAGTATCTATTTTTTTCTTTTTTTTGTTTATTATTTTTAAGGGATTCACAATATAAGAGCACAGAGTCAAGCAAGACTCCACCGTCAGCACCAGCTACACCTCACCTGCCTGGAAATACTGTGCAGCAGAGGCAGCCATGTGCCTGTATATCCCAAATCTAATTGGCTATTGGCTCTCCCCTTGGAGAAATAACCCATGGCTGATGCCACAAGCTTACATCCTCTACAGGTTAGGAGATGTTATAAGCCACAGTAAGACCCTGTCATATTTAACAGGGGGGGAAATTGTAATTCATGGATTAACATATCCAAACATGTGTCTATGCTAAAGTAACCTACCATAACTATTAGTGCTGCTTAAATACCTATATATCTAATTGCTTGTTCTTCATTAGTAGGATCGAAAGGTTATTCCTGGACAAACTGTCAGCCCATGAAAGGAAACAGCCAGAATTGACCAGAGTCCAAGTCAACAGCTCCAGAGAGAGTGGACTGTTTTACCTCTCATCCACCTGTGCCCCTTTTCTAAGCCTAGGGAACAGCCTGCGGAAGAGGGGGCGTGGTAGAATGTAAGGGCTGCGATTGGGGTGAATGGTGAAACTACAGCAATGTAGTCTGGACACTCATTTGATCAACTTGATTGAACAAACAACCTGTCACCCCCCACTGGATGGTGGGGCTGTAGGTGTTTGGGCACAACAGCCTGCAGATAGGTTTTGCATGAAGGATGCTTGTACTCATGGATTATCACTTATAGCTAAACATGAAAAAGAAAAAAAACTGAGAGAAAGATGCAGGACAGTTATGGCAGAATGCATGATCTGGGATGGGGTGGGGGTGGGGGGAGAGGGAAAGGGAAATAAGCCTGAACTGAATTGGAAAAAATGTATGAAATGCACAAAGCATCAATAAAAAACTAATTAAAAAAAATAAGAGCACAGTTCTTTTCAGATCACATTGATGTTGCTCAGTTTGCCATATAATTAGGTATTGTTGATAGCATCCACAGATGAGGGATACCGTCATCATTTGTTTTCTGGGACTGCGTTACTTTACTCAGCATGATGTCTTCTAATTCCAGCCATTTACCTGCAAAGTTCATGATGTCATCTTCCTTTACCTCTGCATAGAACTCCATTGTGTAGATGTGCCACATTTTCTTTATCCACTCATCAGTTGAGGGGCACTTGGGTTGGTTCCAGCTCCTTGCTATTGTGAAGAGAGCTGCAATAAAAATGGCTGTGCACGTATCACTGAGGTAAAATGAGTCTTGTGGGTACATGGCCAGGAGTGGTATGGCTGGGTCAGGTGGCAAGTTCATTCCAAGTCTTCCAAGGGTTCTCCACACTGCTTTCCATAGTGGCTGTACGAGTTTGCATTCCCACCAGCAGTGGATGGGTATTTCTCTTTCCCCACAACCTCTCCAGCACTTGGTATCATTTGTTTTCTTGATGCTAGCCAGTCTTATTGGAGTAAGATGGTATCTTAGAGTGGTTTTAATTTGCATTTCCTTAATTATTAGCGACATTGAACACTTCTTAAGATGTTTCTCAGCCATCTCTAATTCCTCACTTGTGAAGTCTCTGTTCCTCTCTTTGCTCCATCTATTGAGGGGGTCATTTGTTTTCTTTCTTCTTTGTTTTTTGAGTAGTTTATATATTCTGGATCAATGCTTTGTCAGATGTATCTGTGGTGAAGGTTTCCTCCCACTCTGTGGGATTTCTTTCACTTCCTTGATTGTTTCTTTTGAATTAGAGAAGCTTTTGAGTTTAACGAGGTCCCATTTGTCAATTGTCGACTTTAATTCTTGTGTAGCTGCTGTCTGATTGAGGAGGTCTTTTCCTATGCCTATCTCTTGTAATCTGCTGCCAACTTTTTCTTCTATCTCCTTCAGAGTTTGGGTTTTCACATTGAGGTCTTTAAACCATCTGGAACTGACTTTGTACGGGGTGAAAGGTAGGGGTTTAATTTCATTCTTCTACAAGTGGTGATCCAGTTTTGCCAACACCACTTGTTGAAGATGCTATCTTTTCTCCATTGTGTCTTCTTGGCCCCCTTGTCAAATATGAGATGGCTGAAATTGTATGAGCTCAACTCTGGATCATCAGTTTTGTTCCACTGGTCAACAGGTCTGTTTTTGTGCCAGGACCAAGCTGTTTTTATGACTACAGCCCTGTAGAATAGTTTGAAGTCTGGTATAGAGATCCCCCCGAATTGATCTTTTCACTCAGGGATTTTTTGGCTATTTGGGGTCTCTTGTTTTTCCAAATGAAATTAAGGACTTTTTTTTCTTCAAGCCAGTGAAGAAACTCTTGGGGATTTTAATTAGGATTGCATTAAATCTATACAACATTTTGGGTAGAATAGACATTTTTACTATATAATTTTCCCAATCCATGAGCATGGGAGGCTTTTCCATCTTCTGATGTCTTTTTCAATTTCTTTCTTCAAGGCTTTAAAGCTTTTGTTGTAGAGATCTTTGGTATCTTTAGTTAAGTTTGTTCCTAGGTATTTTATTGTTTTTGAGGCTATTGTGAGTGGGAAGGTCTCCTTGGATTTCTTCTTCAGTTGCTTGTTGTTGGTGTAAAGAAAGACTGCTGATTTTTCTAGGTTAATTTTGTATCCTGCTATTTTACTGAAGCTCTTAATCATTTCTAGGAGTTTTCAGCATCCCTTAAGTAAACAATCATATCATCAGCAAAAAGGGATAGCTTGACTTACACTTTTCCAATTAGTACTCCTTTAATTTCCTTTTCTTGCCTAATTGCCCTAGCAAGTGTTTCAAGCACTGTATTGAAGAGGTAGGTGACTGGGGGCAGCCTTGCCAAGTTCCTACTTTTAAAATGAATGCTTCTGTCATTTCCCTATTTAGGATGATATTGGCTGTGGTTTTCCTGTATATGGCTTTGATAACATTGAGGAATGATCCCTCCAATCCAATTCCCTCTAGGACTTTAAGCATGAAGGGATGTGGGATTTTGTCAAAGGCTTTTTATGCATCAATTGAGAGGCTCGTGTGATTTTGTCTTTTAGTCCATTTATATGCTTTGTGATGTTTATTGATTTTTGTATGGTGAACCATCCCTGCATCTCTGGTATGAATCCAACTTGGTCATGATGGACGATCTTCTTCATGTGGGTCTGTATGTAATTTGCCACTATCCTGTTTAGAATTTTGGCATCTGTCTTCATTAGGGAGATGAGTGTATAGTTCTCCTTTTTGGTTGTATCTTTGCCTGGTTTTAATAATAGAGTGATGCTGGCTTCATAGAAGGAACTTGGGAGAATTACCTCTGTTTGAGTCCTTCTAAACAATTTCAGTAATAATGGTTGTAAGTCTTTTTGAAATGTTTTGTAGAATTCTGCCATGAAACTATCTGGGCCTAGGCTGTTTTTTAGTTGGCAGGTTTCGTTTTATTTTTCAGTTTTTTTTAATTTAATTTTTATTGATGCTTTGTGCATTTCATACATCATTTTCCAATTCAGATCAGGCATATTTCCCTTTCCCTTCCCCCCACCCCCACCCCATCCCAGATCATGCATTCTGCCATAATTGTCCTGCATCTTTCTCTCAGTTTTTTTTTTTTCATTTTTTAGCTATAAGTGATAATCCATGAATACAAGCACCCTTCGTGCAAAACCAATCTGCAGGCTGTTGTGCCCAAACATCTTCAATTTCTTCATATATTATGGGTCTGTTTAAGCTGTCAATCTCTTCTTGGTTGAGCTTTTGTGATTCCCAGGATTTCAGATATTCATCCATTTCTTCTAGATTTCAAACTTGGTAGAGTATAGGTTTTTGAAGTATTCCCATATGATTTTCTGGATCTTTTCCTTGTCTATTGTGATATTTCCATTTTCAACACAGATTGTATTGATTTGGAGTTGTTTCTTCTTTCTTTAGGTTAACTGGGATAGACGTCTGTCTATCTTGTTTATTCTTTCAAGGAACCAACTTTTGGATTCATTGATTTTTTTTTTGTATTGTTTTCTTTGTTTCTCTTTCATTGATTTCTGCTCTGATTTTTGTTATTTCTTCCTATCTGTTGTGTTTAGGGTTCATCTGTTGTTGCCTCTCGAGTGCTTTTAGCTGCAGTGTTAGATCGTTCACTTGTACTCTTTCTGTTTTTCTGATGTAGGCACCCAGGGCTATAAACTTCCTTCTTAGGACTGCTTTATAGTTATCCCATAGGTTTTGTCATGTTGTGTTATCATTGTCATTTAGTTCCAGGAATGTTTTTATTTTTTTCTTTATTGCCTCCTTGACCCATTCATTATTCAAGAGTGTATTGTTTAGTCTCCATGTGTTCTTGTAGATAGTAGGGCTTATCCTGGTGTTGATATTGAGCTTTATTGCACTATGGTCTGATAGAATGTATGAAATTATTTCAATCTTTTTGAATTTGTGGAGATTTCTTCTGTGTCCCAGTATGTGGTCGATTTTGGAGAATGTTCTGTGGGGTGTTGAGTAGAAAGTGTATTCTCTGGTATTAGGATGGAATATTTGGTAGATGTCTGTGAGGTCCATTTGGTGTATCATATTGTTCAGTTCAGATGTCTTTCTGTTTATTCTTTGTCCTCTTGACCTATCCAAAGGGCTCAGTGGGATATTGAAGTCCCTTACTATGAGTGTACTGGGGTTAGTCTGTGACTTGTGGTCCTGGAGAATTATCTTTATAAAGCTTTGTGCACCAGAGTTTGGGGCATATATATTCATAATTGTGAAATCTTCTTGGTGAATTGTTCCTTTGATAAAAATGTAATAGCCTTCTTTATCTCTTCTGATTTCTTTTACTTTGAAGTCTATTTTGTCTGATATTAAAATAGCAACACCTGCTTTCTTTTTGGTACCATTTGCTTGGAATATTTTTTTCCATCCTTTCACTTTAAGGTGGTGCCTGTCCTTGAAGGTAAGATGCATTTCTTGTAGACAGCATATCGATGGGTTCTGTTTCCTAATCCAATCTCCCAGTCTATGTCTTTTGGTTGGGGAGTTTAGTCCATTAATATTTAAGGTTATGATTGACAGGTTTGTGTTGCTTCCTTTCACCTTATTATCCATTTGTGTATTATCCATTAGGCTTCTACTTCTGCAGTTATGCTTTTATTGATTTCTCTTTCTAGGTGCCTGGGGATAGATGCTCCTTTCTTCTGTACTTTGAATTGCTTCAAGTATTCTCTGAAGGGTTGATTTTTCTGGATATGTATTCTTTCATCTTGTTTATGTCATGGAAGGCTTTTCTCTCTCCTTCAACTATAATCGACATTTTTTGCTGGGTATAGTAACCTGGGTTGGCATCTATAGTCCTTTAATCCTGGGAATGCTTTGCTCCATGTTCATCTTGCTTTCACAGTTTGCACTGAGAAGTTAGTTGTAATTCTGATAGGTTTCCCCTTATAGGTCACTTGTTGTTTTGCTCTTGTGGCTTTAAGAATTTTTCTTTGTTTTGGGTGTCTATCATTTTAACTATGATATGGTGTGGAGAGTTTCTTTTCTGATCTTGTCTGTTTGGAGTTCTATGTGCTTCTTGTATTTGTACTGGTTTGTCTTTTTTTAGTTTGGGAAAATTTTCATCTATTATTCTATTGAAGATCTGATCAATACCATTCTCTTGGGATTCTTCTCATTCCTCTACTCCTATGATGTGGAGGCTTGGTCTTTTCATAGTGTCCCACAGGTCCTGGTTGTTCCACTTTTGTGTATTTTTAAATTTTTCATAATCTTTACTTGTGGTTTTTAGTTGTTCTGTGTTTTCTTCCAGGTCTGACATTCTTTGTTCTGCTTCCTCCATTCTCCTTCTGAGGCTTTTTCCATTCCTTTCCTCACGACTGGATGAGTGTCTGATTTTCTTTTTCATTTCCACTTCTGATTTCTTTAGTATTTCCACTTCCATTTAGAGCTTCTCAATCCCTTCCTTTAGCTCTCTGCTTCGCTGGTTGGTTTCCTTTTGTTTTTTAACATGGGATCTTTTCAGTGTTTCCACTTCCTTCTGGACTTTGTCATTCTCTCTCTCTCTCTAGGTCCTTCTTGAGTTTTTCATTCTCTTTTCTTAATTCTTTGAATTGCTCTTTATAATCTTGTACTTCTTTAACAATGTTAGCAATTGTACTTCTAATATCTGTGTCTTGGGCCATCCCCAGGGGGATCCCACTGCAGGAATCTTTCACAGGTTTATACAGCTTGGTGTGGAATTCTCCTGCACCTTTTCCATGTTGTCTCTTCTTCATGTCCCTGGCATATGGGTTTCTCTTTGCCTGTATTCCATTGTGAATCCCAGATGCCTCTTCACTGTTTTGAAGGCTTGCTTTGCTTGCCTCCTTCAGATGCCTTTGTTGTTTGATTGATTTGTTTCTCTCCTTTACTCTTTTCTTATGGAGTTTTGACTTCTCTAAGCTTTAGGCTTTCTATTGGAATTCTAACTCACTCTTCCCTTTTTATTCTGAAGGTTCTCCAAAGAATCCACATGGACACCCCTTCCTTTGGTAATCCCAGTTGGGAGGGGGGTGCTCTTTAGCCCACACTCTGGTACCCATGCTTTAGGTGGTCTTGGGAGATCCCCGATCTCAAGACACACACAAACCCACCTTTTATACCAGCTGGGAGGACAACTCCAACCCCACAGCCACACCAGCTAATCAGGCCAAAGGTCAACATAGACAATGAAATCCAATCAAACAATCCGCCTGGCTGAAGCACCCAGCTCCCACCTGTGCTTCAGGTGCTCTTGTGAGATACCCAATCTTAAGACTCACACAAACCCCCCTTTTATACCAGCTGGGAGGATAATTCTACCCCCACAGCCACACCAGCCAATCAGGCCAAAGATCAACAATGACAATAATGAAATCCAATCAAACAATCCGCCTGGCTGAAGCACCCAGGTCCTACCTGTGCTTCAGGTGGTCTTGGGAGATACCCCCTCATACATTAGTTCTTAATCAAATTTGGAAGGTCCCTACCCACATCCCCACCCCCCACAAAATCCCTCACTGGATCTCATGAATTCTGCCATACATAGTAAAACCTGTACAGTCAAGAATTTGTACCCAGATGTTCTTCAGTGCAAATTCATCCACTGGGGTCTAGTCAGTCTATCTAGAGATCATAAGTAAAGCATATTCTTATTCTCCCTAATTCAGTAGCAATCAGTCTCTAAAAGTTATTGGTCTAGGACCAGACTGCCACCCATTTCTGTAATATTATCTCCTGTAAATGGAGGCCAAAGGATAAAATTGGTTGTTTTCCTTTAAAAAAAATTATCCGAACAAATTGAAAAACAGTGTTAAGAAGCTATTGTACACTTAAAGAGCTGTAATAGGAAAGTTTTATCTTTTCTCCCATCTCCCCAAATCACATTAGTGGAATGATGTCTCATTGGTAGAAAGAAGACTTTTCCAGGCATAAAAGAAAACTAATTTTTGAATATCTGAGTGTGGTAGGTAAGTACTTTTCTCCATTTATCAATATTTTCAGAAATATATACTGATATATATATATATATATATATATATATATATACAGATATCATACAAACTAAAACCATTTATACATTATCCTTAGTTGGTATTGCAGAGCTGCTTCACATTTCCTCCAGAACCAAGGGAGGCTCATAAGCTTCAGGATGTGAACAACAACATTTACGTAGCTCAGGAAGCTAAGAAAGTTATAAGATCTGCATCCCCCCACCCCAGCTCTAGTTATAGGTAAATAGTGAGCTGTTACTAAGGGGAAGAGACTGATCAGTCAAACTGCCTTCAAGTTGTTCAAAGTGCTCCAGGGATGGACCTTTTATGAGTATTTGTAGTTTGCTGAGGATGGACTTTGTGTCAGTGCAAGCACCTAGGTGTCTTGTGTTCCTCCTATGAGGAACCTCTTTCACCCATGTTCCTATAAGGAAGCCCAATAAAATCAGTGGTCCAAATTTAGGGATTCACAGTTTAATAGTAAACTTGCTTGCAGGTAAAACAAAATATAACTTTCCATTCCTAAATTGCATAGCAAATTGATGTATGTTTTAATGTACTTTTTAAAAAAATTATTTTTTTTCATAAATCTTAGCACTGAGTAAAATAGAGACATAATTAAAGTTAAAGGGAACAACAACAGAGACTTGTTCAAAGAACTGACCAAAATAGTAAACTTCTGCATCAAATAATTTATAAAAGACTGAGAAAAAAGATGCAAGATAGGATTTAACATGTATGGCACAATGCATGAGTTCTGGTGGAGAGCAAGACAGGGATGGGAGAAGAGGTCTAATTTGATTAATAAATGTTATATGAAATGTACAAAAGGTAAAAAAAATATTCACTGGTTCACTAAGTTAGACTTGGGTCAAGTCCTTTCTTTGGTTTTCCATTAAGTGCCCTATCTGGGATGAATAGATGTTCAGTCACATGTCTCTCAGAAGCGTCACAGGACAGTTATTAAAGATGTAATGGATAGGGTCCCAGTAATACCTCCCCTGGTTTGTTATTATTCTGCAGTGAACTACAAACAATAGAATGTGTGTGAACCTGTGTGCATATACATACAAAGAGCTGGATCGTGTAGGTATATAAGGGTTGGAGACCAGGAAAGCCAGTATTCTAGTTCAATTCTGAAAGCCACCTGCTGCAGAATGCCATAGATGCTACAGATCATTCTGAAGACATCTGCTAGAGAATTCTATCTTGCTTGGCAGACTCCAGATTTATGTTTATATGTTCTTCTATTTAAGCCTTTAAATTGGTTGAATGAAGTCTACTTACGTTACTTAATAGTTACTGCTGATTGTTTACTTAAGAGATGTTAAAATCTCCACCGGAAAACTCCTAGAAATGACTAAGAGCTTCAGTAAAGTGGGAGTATACAAAATTAACCTAGAAAAATCAGTAGCTTTTCTTTACACCAAAAACAAGCAACTGAAGAAGGAATTCAAGGAGAACTCACTCACAATAGCCTCAAAAACAATAAAACATCTAGGAACAAACCTAACCAAAGATACCAAAGATCTCTACAACAAAAAATTTAAACCAGTGAAGATGGAAATTGAAGAAGACATCAGAAGATCGAAAAACCTCCATGCTCATGGACTGGGAAAATTAAAAATAGTAAAAATGTCCATTCTACCCAAATTCTTATATAGATTCAATGCAATCCCAATTAAAATCCCCAAGAGTTCCTTCACAGGCTTGGAAAAAAAAGTCCTTAATTTCATTTGGAAAATCAAAAGACCCCAAATAGCCAAAACAACCCTGAATGAACATAACATTATGGGGAAGTGAGGATCTCTATAGCAGATTTCAAACTATACTACAGGGCTATAGTTATAAAAACAGCTTTGTACTGGCATGAAAACAGACCTGTTGACCAATGGAACAAAACTGAAGATCCAAACTTGAGCACATAAATTACGGACATCTCATATTTGACAAGGGGGCCAAGAAGATACAGTGGAGGAAAGACAGCATCTTCAGCAAGTGGTGCTGGCAAAACTGGATCACCACTCATAGAAGAATGAAATTAAACCCCTACCTCTCGCCTTGTACAAAAGTCAGCTCCAGATGGATTAAAGACCTCAATGTGAAACCCCAAACTCTGAAGGCGATAGAAGAAAAAGTTGGCAGCAGCCTACAAGACATAGGCATAGGAAAAGCCTTCCTAAATCAGACAGCAGCTGCACAAGAATTAAGGTCGACAATTGACAAATGGGACCTCATTAAACTCAAAAGCTTCTGTAATTCAAAAGAAATAATCAAAGAAGTGAAGAGAAAACCAACAGAGTGAGAGGAAATCTTCATCACAGATACATCTGACAAAACATTGATCCAGAATATATAAACTACTCAAAAAACAAAGAAGAAAGAAAACAAATGACCCCCTCAATAGATGGAGCAAAGAGATGAACAGAGACGTCACAAGTGAGGAATTAGAGATGGCTGAGAAACATCTTAATAAGTGATCAATGTCGCTAATAATTAAGGAAATGCAAATTAAAACCACTCTAAGATATCATCTTACTCCAATAAGACTGGTTAGCATCAAGAAAACAAATGATACCAAGTGATGGAGAGGTTGTGGGGAAAGAGAAATACCCATCCACTGCTGGTGGGAATGCAAACTCGTACAGCCACTATGGAAAGCAGTGTGGAGAACCCTTGGAAGACTTGGAATGAACTTGCCACCTGACCCAGCCATACCACTCCTGGCCATGTACCCACAAGATTCATTTTACCTCAGTGATATGTGCACAGCCATTTTTATTGCAGCTCTCTTCACAATAGCAAGGAGCTGGAACCAACCCAAGTGCCCCTCAACTGATGAGTGGATAGAGAAAATGTGGCACATCTACACAATGGAGTTCTATGCAGAGGTAAAGGAAGATGACATCATGAACTTTGCAGGTAAATGGCTGGAATTAGAAGACATCATGCTGAGTAAAGTAACACAGTCCCAGAAAACAAATGATGACTGGTATCCCTCATCTGTGGATGCTATCAACAATTACCTAATTATATGGCAAACTGAGCAACATCAATGTGATCTGAAAAGAACTGTGCTCTTATATTGTGAATCCCTTAAAAATAATAAACAAAAAAAGAAAAAAATAGATACTGCTTTATTAAAAGTGTAGCAATCCAAATTTAATCTCATCCAAAATCTCCTTATAGGAACCTATAATAATGTTTGACAAAATATTTAGACATCCTCATGTCCCAGATAAGTAAATATCTAGAGTGAATGTTCTTAACGTAGTTAATTAGGAATGAAAGAAGAGAAGTAGGAAGTATCTGTTAAATCTATCTTAGACCATGGGGCTTGAGAGATGGCCTAGTGGTTAAGAGCTCTGACTGCTCTTGCAGATGACCCAGGTTTGATCCCCATCATCCACAGGGCAGCTGATAACCATCTTTATCTCCAGTTCCAGGGGAATCCGACGCCCTCTTCTGACCTCCCTGCCATTGCACGACACGGGTACACAAACCTACATGCAGGCAGTATATTCATATGCATAGAAAATAAATAGAAATAAATTTAAAAAAATCTTAGATCAAATGAGTTAGAAAGTGACCCTGTAGATGATGAGAAAGAAAAGGTGCTCGCCCATAACAAAACTATGCTCTAAAGAGCTGCTTGCTCTAGGGAAATTTTGCAGATATTCAATTGAGATACATTTGTAATTACCTGTTCCTTTCAGTCTTCCCATCTTTAAATCCAATAGAAGTTTTAAGTTAGGAAAAGATAGTGTTAATAAAATAATAAAAGCTTTAGAAAAATATTTTACCTAATTTTTGTAGTTGACACAGGCAGTCTCCTCTTTCCTCACCTTCTCATTATTACTGCTCTTAAATTAGGCATCTCACATCACAGGACTTTGTTAACAACCAGTGGTCAGTCAGGTAGCTCATTTGGTAAAGGTTTCTAGAAAAAGAAGTGTTTTTCTTCCTTGCACTATTCACTTCTATGGCACCAAAAGGCACGCTAATTAAAATCCCCTTATTTTAGGAGTCAGATCACAGAAGGTGTTAGGTTAGTGAAATTCTGACTTTATAAAGCTGTGCCATTATTAAAAAAAATTTAGGCAAAAATAGAATTCCCTAAAAGTGAAACAGATTAGAAGAGAAAGAAGGTAAAAGAAAACCAGTGTAGCCAGGATGAAAAAAGGAGGAACTGATACAGTGAGAAGGAAGGAATGTCTTTGTCAATCTATATTAACTTGACACAACCCAGAGTCACCTAAGAAGAGGGACAATCAGTTGAAGAATTTCCCCTATCAGATTAGGCTGTGGTCATATCAGTGAGAGATTGTCTTGACTGATGATTGATGTTGCAGGGCCTACCCCACTGTGGGTAGCACCATCCCCAGGCAGTAGTCCTGGGCTGTATTAGAAAGCTAGCTGAGCATAAGCTGGTCATGCAGCCAGTGAGCTGTTTGACTTCCCTCCATGGTAGACTGGGGCTGGGAAGTATATCCAAAATAAACCCTTCCCTCCCCCTAAGTTGCTTTTGGCCAGAATGTTTTATAACAATAGCAGAAAAGCAACCTAAGAGAGCTAGAAAGAAAAGTCAGTCGGTCCCCCCAAATATCAGCAAGTGGGCTACAATTGTTAATTGGTTCTTTTCCCCTCCACATCCTTTTAGGGACCCACGCTAAAACTGGTTTTATATAAAAGTGATGCATTTTGTACACTGATGGTGTACTGATACAATGATAAAAAAAGATGTTCCCAGGAGTAAACAGGACCAGTCTATAAGCTCTGTCTGCTGCTTGTGAGTCTTCACTGGATGTGGGAAGCTGATCTATACATTTAAGTAAAATCTGATAGTGCTATGATTATATAAACCCACCAAGGTATCACAGAAAGGTGGGGGTCTTTCCATACTCTTACATGTAGGTCACAATTTAAAATTTTAAAAGTGAATGATAATGTGAGATTTATAGGTAAGGGGACAAGTGGGAATCAATTTATTCCTGTGTATTTCATTATTTATTACAAAAATGAAATATGTGAAATAGGTCAGCATGAAAAAAAGCAACTTGCATTCATGTTGATTTCTATGTAATTGACAAACAGTATTTTATGGGTTGTTTCCAATATTTGTTTCTGTATCAGAGGAAAATATAATTTTCTTAGAGGTCTCAACTTGGAGTTCTAGGTTTAGTTGCTATTTTGAAAGATACTGAAGTCAACCATTTTATCTCCACCTAAATATGAATAAGACTTATTAATGAAATGGTGTGGGAGTTTAAGCTAAAGTAAAAGAGGAGAGCTGAGGAGACAGCCTTAGTGGAAGAGAGCTTGCCTAACAAATACAAAGTCCTGAGTTCAAGCTCTAGCACTGAAAAAGTAAAACTTTTTTTTCAAAGTAAAAGAGAATGAATCAATGCTATCGCAGTTTACATCAAACCCAACTTTACATTCAGCCTGTGATGTAAAATAGAAGGATCCTGTGTGTTATTGTGTACTCAGGAGAATCCAAGTCTGCAAGGATCTAAAAAACAAGTGGAGGCTGTCTGTAAATGTTAGCTTTCCTCTCAGTTGTCCTTCTTTTATCCAGCTGATTCTGGCTCCAGAAATGTTGACCACTGCACACTTAAACCATAACTTAGCTGAACCACAGATAGTCATTTTCATGTCAGTAAGTCTTCACATTTAGAAAATTGCATTATTCTAAACATTTAAATATTAGATCTAATAGTCCTTACTTGGGTTTATTTTTAGCCTCTTCAGGTAAGCTCATGTGCTTCTCCAAGAGGTGCACCAAGAGTGATAAGACTCTTACCAAAGTGATGGAGGATGGCTCAGTGATAGTGCATTTGCTAAGCATGCACAAAATTCTCAACTTGATACCCAGGAGAGTGGAGGGGGGAAGAGAGAGGTAACAACTCTCGCACCAAGTCTTTATAAGCAGAAAAGAAGATACTGTCAGGATAGAGTTCAGGGACAGGAAAAAAAAAAACAGCTTTTCACTGATTCCACATTTTCTTACAGGAATTTCTTCCTTTGTTCTCCCTCTGTTGTTAGTATAGAGGTTTAAGAGTTTTTCTAACAAAGACCTTAATGTCATTAAGGATTTAAATCATAAGGATCAAACCCTTAGTCTCATTTTCTAGTTGAGTTCTCTGGAAATGGATGCTGTCTGAGAAAAATCTCCCAGAACTTGAGTCTGTGGTGTTTGGCAGGTCTGAATGTCTCTTCTGAAGTCCCAAGAGGATCCTAAGAGGAGAAAGCAAAGGGACCAAAACAGATTTTCAGGAATGTGCAGAGCCCACCATAGTTACAGGCTGAGGATGTTGATCTTAGAAGTATGAAGGAAAACCTCGGTACCAATACCTCAATCCAGGTTCATCTTTAAAATTAAACTAGTAGAGTAAGGGTGAGTGACAGTTTTGACAGTCATCCTATAAAGAAGTGGCAGCTTTGTTACCTCCTCTTGCATCTGGGAAGTTTGTTTGTGGCAGTATGATCAATAGGAAATGGAAGAAACGATGCACTGACATTTTCTAAGCCTAAGTATTAAGTAACCAGCAGCTTCTATTTCTGTTGTTTAGAATTCGAGTTCTTGGAATCCAGCACCCATGAAGCCTAAGAATTCTATAGCAAGGTCCGTATGGAAAGCAAATTAGGCCTGCATCCAGCAGCCTAGCTGAGCAGTTAGTCCCAGCCAGTACCCAAGTTGGCAACCTTATGAAGCAGCCTTCCTGGAACTAGATGAACCAGCCATCCCTAATCAAGCCACAGCAAGCAGAGATGCAGGATTAAATATCAGGCTATCTTTCTTGGAAAGGGAAATAGGAAGAAGTACAGTTACTAAACGTTTCAAAATCGAGGTACACAGTAAGCATTAGATTTTAGAAAAAAAAAAACCAGCAAAATAACATTTATCATATAAAAGGTTAAAAAACTGTTTAATGACAAAAACTTATCTTCACATCCAAAAAGTTAAAACAACTGTCTGCTACTCCTGTATTTTATTTATTTATTTTATAATAAATACTCCTGTATTTATTTTAATTTAATGGCCAATCAAGTATAGTTTGATGACCATTGTTCACACAAAAGCACACATACATGCATAGGCTCATGTATTTAGGTATATATGCACATGTAAGCAGACATCATCATCAATGTGATTGTTAATCTTGGCTGTCAATTTGATTGGATCTGGAATCAACCAAGAGGAACACCTTTGGGTGGGAATTTTGAGAGTATTTCCAGGATGGATTAATGGAAGGAGAAAGACTCTCCCCCTCAGTGGGAAGCATCTACTGGCAGTGGTGAACCATACAGAAAAAGACCTAAGGGAAGATCAAGGATGCTTTTGCTTGTCTGCCTTCACTTCCTGTTCATGAATGTGTCTACCCTGTTGTAGGCACTGTGGCTGTCCTTTGCTCACACTAGCATCTAGATTCTTCAGTGTTCCAACATAGATCAGCAACTCTTCTGGTATCCTCCCGGCCTTCAGTGCCAGACTGGAACTAGAGAGGCGTCCCTACTTTGGACTTCATAAACAGCTATTAGGTTCTCAGTCTTTCCAGCATACAGACAGCTATTGTTGGACAACCTTGTTTGAATCCTCTAAGTTAATCTAAAAAATCCCCTTTGTAGCATATGTTAATTCTACCATTTCTCTTCCTCTAGAAAACCCTGACTAATACAATCATGTTAAAATTCAAGAAGTGTTTGAAAACTAAACATTGAAAGAATACATTTACCTGTGGGTACCCTTAAGCCCTTTGGAGAAAGAGGTTTGCAGGGAACATAAGAGGCCTCATTGAAAGTCACTGGCACCAAAAACCACATTGGGTTTTAAAGATCAAAGTAAAACATGCAAATTCTACTGACTTCAGATGTTAAATTGAAACATGAAAGCCTTCTTTATTTTTGAAAGCCTGTATTGGATTTGGATAGAGAATTTGTGTACGATTTCCATTTCTAAGCTTTAATTATTAGATGCACTTGCATAAAACGGGATCTTTACTTTTTAGAATTCTGTTCCTGCTGTTTATTCTTCACTGCAAGTCATAATCCAGTAGAAGATACAAAACAGCAGGAGGAGATAAGCTCTTAAAAGACAAAGATCTTGTTTTCATGCAAATGATACAAATAATGTTTTTGAAATCAAGCATGAGATTGATCATGTGCAAATGACATTGTCCACAATATATTTTTCTTTATAGTCTATGATTTTTGCATAGTGTTTGTTGTATAAAGAACTGACAACAGAAAGTGTTTTATCTAACAAATGTCAAGAAATGCTATCAAGAAAATCAGATACGATTGTATTGTGCCAAAGTAGGTCATAAGTCACCTAAGAAAACATATATATTCTGTTTAAACAACATTTATGAAGGACAAATAATTTGATTGTGACTGTGAAAATGTTCTGAACTAACAAGATCCCCCCAAATAAAAAGTCATTGCACCGTATTTCATTTCAGAACTAAGCTTTTTTTCTGTTTGTTCCTTGATAGAATTCTTTCAACTGTATTGAGTAACTAAGTGGTTCTGAGTTTTTATCGATAGTACTACCTTCCACATTTACTGTCAAAATTTATTTTATCCAAATATTGAAGAACTGTTGAGAAGTCCAAAGTTGAACATTAAAGTTATAATTCCAAATATCTTATTGTCTACTTAAAATAATATATTATTACAAATTAATACCTTCACATACATGACCTTGCTTGGTTCTCAAAATTCTTGTAAGAATAATAGAGTAGATATTATTAGCCCCATGCTAAGATAAAATCTATGAAATATTAACTTACTTGTATGTCATGTTGTTAGGGTCCAGGGGTCCCCACCAGAAGACCAACGACTCAGGCAGCTGCTTTTCATGAAGTTTATTTAGAAAAAAGACCAATTGTGAAGTTTATTTAGAAAAAAAGGCCACTTCTCTACACGCAGGTCAGAGAGCAACCCCGGGGAATTGTGTACAGGAGTTTCTAATGGCAAAGGTCACATCCTGGTGGGCTTTAGGTTGGTTATTACTGGGGATTTATCCTCTTAGAAGGCTAACTTTATGGTTCCATTCTTTTGTTGCCTCAGGAAACCGGAGATGATCCTCTTTTCCTGCTGTCACTGTTGACTCATTCCTGTCTTGTTGACTATCTTTGTCCCTGCTAACCCATAGCTGACCCATTTTATTGTCTTCCCATTCCCGCTGTTCTTCTGAAACCTCACTGCTGAAACCTGGTTTAAGGGTCCATTTGAGTAAACACCACCTGACTAGCAGTTCAGCTTTTTGCAAAATAACACTATTTCCAAGTAATCCTTAGCACAAAATGGAGTTTTTCTCTTAAAGAAATGGAGTCGCTGTAAAGGGCCAGCTAGTTCTCTTTAATGCATTTGGACAATGTTGCATCTGGATCTGGAATTCAGGTATTTGGGGGAATTTTAGGCTCAGTACTGGTCCAATATGTTATGTGTGTATAAAAGAATACCTATATGAGTGAGGTATGGTGACACACACCTTTCCAGCAGTTTGAAGACAGAAGGAGGCAGATATCTATGAATTCAAGGCCTGTATGGTCTACATAGTTCCAGGCCAGCTGGGGCTACAGAGATTCTGTCTGATAAAAGGGACAAATAAGGAAAATTTTAGCTGGGAAAGGAAGAGAGAGGGCTCTACAGAGGGAGAAAGAAGATAGATAAATAATATTTAGGTGGTGTGAAAAATGACAGGGAAATGTATTGGTTCAAAAATCTATTGAAAAACGCACATACAATGCACATACCAGTGCATGTGTATAGGGGATAGGTATATAAAAAACACAGTGTCAGGCAGGAGAAATCTCCCTTTGAGTTGTTTCTCAAGTTAGTCCAAGAAACCCCCAAAATAACATAGGCTATAGCCACAGCCCTTGATTATCTCACATAACTTGAAGGTCAGACAATATTGCTGAAGACAGACATACTTCAGACATGGAACTTAGAGCAATAGAGCTGGAATCAATCTGGAAGTCTTCTACGTGAAGACTAGCTCTCATATTTCTAGGAGAATCTATGTAAGCAGCCGAGAGAAAAAAGCAATCAATGGTCCTACCCAGCTGTAAAGCCTAATGAACATAAAATGACTGGCCCAGAAATCTATTTCTTTTTTTTAATTTTTATTTATTCTTGTATATTTATGAAAGTACTGTCTGAATGTAGGTTTGTGCACCCATGTCATGCAATGCCGCGGAGGTCAGAAGAGGGCGTCGGATTCCCCTGGAACTGGAGTTAAAGACGGTTCTCAGCCGCCATGTGGGTGCTGGGGATCGAACCCCGGTCCTCTGCAGGAGCAGTCGGCGCTTATAAACACTAGGCCATCTCTCCAGCCCCAGAAATCTATTTCTATTGGTGGAATAGGGGCACTTTTATCTTGGGGGTAGTCAACAGCTGTCTGCTACAGAAATAAGCACCCCCACTATAATGTGTGCTGAGACTAATAACCAAGTAGATGAACAAAATAATGACTTCAAAGTAGCATTATAAATATGTTCAAGAAACTCAAGGAAAATATGAATAAAAGACTGAATAAAGATTGTGAAAACACAAACAGTTTAATGGAATAAGTAGAACAATTCAAAACATGAAATTAGAATTCAATAAACAGACTCTCTGAAGAAAAGCCAATCTGAAAGAAAACTCGAAATAAAAATTCAGGACGCAAAAAGCTTAGATGAAAGAAGCAAAAAGGAAGTGGAAGAAAACGAACAGTGAATATCAGATCTTGATATGAATCTTGGGGAAATGGATCGCTCAATCAAAGAAAATGCCAGATCTAAAATAACCCCAAAAATAACGCAGCAAAGAATACACGTTCTTTTCAGCAATCCATGGAACTTTCTCCAAAATCAATGATGCATTAGGGAACAAATCATTTCTCCACAAATTTATGAAAATTGTGGCTGTATTCTATACAACCACTAAAGTATAAAGATAAATATCAACAAAAATAAACATGGGAATATGTACACAACTTTATGAAACCTAAATTATTTTTTGTTATTTTAACTCCACTGAATTTATTACTAAAAGAAAATTAGATCATGCAAGAAATAAAAAATAAAATAAAATTTCTTAGAATTGAATTAAAATGAAAACACAATGGACTAAAACTTTTAGGACACAATGAAGGAAGATCTAAATGGAAAATTTATAGTATTAAGTGCCTACAACAGAAAATTAGAAACATGTCCTATAAATAACTTAATGATGCACTGAAAGCCATGGAAAACTGAGAACAAAGAACATTGAAAAAGAGTAGATGGGAAAAGGTAAATAAAATCAAAGCTGAAAGTAATGAAATATAAATGAAGAAAACAATACAAAGAATCAATGAAATGAAGACTTGGTACCTTGATTAACAAGATTGACAAACATTTTAGCAAATTTAACCAGTAGAAAGAGAAAGGAAGGTCTCAAATGAACAAACTCAGAGATGAAAAGGGAAACAAGGGACCTGGAAGAAATTCAGAAAAGTGTAAAGATATACTCTAAAAATCTACATTCCACTAAGCCAGAAAATCAGAAAGAAATACATTCTAGATATATATAGTGTAACAAAATTAAATAAAAATGGCATAAATAATTTAAACAGACCCATAAGCAACCAATGAAATAGATAAAGTAATTTAATCCTCCCAACCGAAAAGAGTCCAGGACCAGATGGATACAGTGCAGAATTCTGCCAAGCCTTCAAAGGAGAACTAATACCAGTACTCCTCAAATTATTCAGTAAAATACAAAATAAAGTAACACTCCAAAATTCCTTCTGTGAAGCCAGTAGTACTCTAATACTAAAACCTGATAAAGACCCCAAAAAGAAAATTATAGATAAATCTCTCTGATGAACAAAGGTGCAAAAATTCTCAATGAAAATCTTGCAAACAGAATGAGAACACATCAAAAAGATTATCTATCATGATCAAGCTGGTTTCATCCCAGAGGTGCAGGAAGGTTCATATAAAAATCAATAAATGTTAATCCACCACATAAAGAGACTCAAACATAGAAACCACAAAGGTGGAGGAAAATCAGAAAACTATAAGGACATACTTTAAAAATCCATGTTCTACTAAGCTAGAAAATCTGAAATAAATGGATAAATCTCATCTCATTAGATGCAGAAAAGGCTTTTGATAAAATCCAATATCCTATCATAATAAAAGCCATGTGATAGCTTGACATGGTGGTGCACGCCTTTAATCCTAGCACTTGGGAGGCAGAGGCAGGAGGATCTTTGTGAGTTCAAGCAGCCTGGTCTACAGAGCAAATTTCAGGACAGCTGGAGCTACAGGGAGACCCTGTCTCAAAAAGACCCAAAAAATGATAATAATAAAAATAAAATAAAATAAAATAAAATAATAAAATAAAATAAAAGCCATGTGTTGGTCCAGTTGTAGAACTCTGTAGTCTCCATGCATTGGAATAAGAAACTCCTTTGATAGTATGATTGTCTGTAAACATACAGATCCATATTTAACATACAGTAAGAAATTACATTTGTCTAGGGATATGACAGAGACCGTGTTTTCTCTAGGATCTATGACATACACATCCATATGTCTTTGGCAGTATTTACAGCGCCACATATGAGTTACCTCCTCTTGAGAGCATTTGAAGTCCAATTAGGTGGATGTTGATTACCTCCAAGATAAAAGTATCACTACTGTACCACTATAGTTCGTTGGGCAGGCCGCTGTTGTAGTTATTAGGTTTTAAAGTTGGGATTGGGTTGTTGATTGATTTTATCCCTTAGCAGCTTACATGGTATATTCTAGAACTATGAGATGTTACCAAGGCTGAGGTGGGGAAGATGAGGGTATTTAACTGGAATGAGAAGAGGGAGAGATATACAAGTAACCATGGTGGTAAAGAGAAAGAAGGAGCTCAGAGAGAAGGGATAATAACAGAAGACAGGAATGATCAAGGATAAAATGGGGGTACTTTAGAGATGGAGGAGGGAGATTAGACAGGGAGAGAGAGTGAAGGGAGATAAATAAAGCTTAAGTGGTGCAAAAAACCTGAGGGAAGTGTGTTAGCTCAAAAACCTACTGAAAAATACACAGACAATATCTGTGTCCAAGTCCATATATATACTTGAAGTCGATTTAACAAGAAACACAATGCCAGACAGGAGAAACCTCCCTTGAAGATGTTGGTCAGTGGAGTCCAAGAGACTTTCATAATACTAGCTATTGTCACAGCCCTAGATTGCCTCTCAGAACCAGAAGGTAAGATCCTATTGCTGAAGATAGCACATACTTTGGCACAGGACTTGGAGGTATGGAACTGGAACTGAGCTAGAAGCTTCCTCCCTGAGACAAAGTATCTTTATTTTCAGGTGATATAATTCTATACATAAAGCACCATACAGAATTCATCAGAAAACACCTCGATATGGTAAATACCTTTAGCAAATAGCAAAACATTACCAAATCAAGCAGTCTTCCTATATACCAGGAGCAAATATACTGAGAAAGGAAACCTGGGAAATGATTACATTCATGATAGCCTCAAATTCCATAAAATATATTGGAATAAATCAAAGAACAGTCCTGTACAATAAACTTTAAGACACTGAAGCAAGAAATTGAAGAAGATACCAGATGAGATGGAGAGAGAACTTCCATACTCATGGAAGGATTAATAGTGTGAAACTGGACAGCCTACCAAAAGCTAACTGCAAGTTCAATGCAATCCTCAATTAAATTCCAGAACAATTCTCCACAGAAATTGAAAAAAATAATCTCAAATTTCACACGTAAATCCCCCAAAATTAGTATAGCTAAAATAATCCTGAACAATAAAAGAACTACTGGAAGCATTACCATTCCTGATATCTAACTATATTAATAATAAAAACATCACAACGCTGGCATACAAACGCAATGATTAATGGAATAGAATTGAGAACCCATTTGAATCCACACATTAGAGTCACTTTCAATTTTTTATGTTATTAAACTTTTTCCATAGGTCATACATCATTTCTCAATCAAATCTAGAATCGCTTCCCTTTCCATGTCCTCCATCCCACCCAAATCCCTGCACACAGCCATGCATGTGCTGTATCTTTTTCTGAGTCTTTCCCGAGTTGTTTTTTTTTTTTTTTTAGTTCTTTTGTTGTTCTCTCCAACTTGTATTACTAGAGTATATATATATATATANTATATATATATATACAGATCCAAAAAAACAAATGACAAATGCTGGCAAGTATATTGAGAAAGGTGAACTATTTTTTATTTTTTTTTTATTTTTGTATGTGTATGAACATACTGTCTGCATGTAGGTTTGTGCACCTGTGTCGTGCAATGCTGCAGTGGTCAGAAGAGGGTCTCAGATTCCCCTGGAACTGGAGTTCCCCTGGAATTGGAGTTACAGACGGTTCTTAGCCGCCATGTGGGTGCTGGGGATCGAACCCAAATCCTCTGCAAGAGCAGTCAGTGCTCTTAACCGCTAGGCTATCTCTGACGTTGGCAGTACAAACTAATGAAGCTACTATGGAAATCAGGGTGGAGATTTCTCAACAGTCTAGAAAATAATGGAACATATGATCCAGCCATACCATTTTTGGGTATATACACAAAAGACTCTACAGATTCTACCCTACTATTTCATAAAAGCCAGAAATTGGAAACCATCTCAATGTCTATTAGTTGATGAATTGATAATAAAGCTGTGGTACATATACACAATATAATGGCGTTCTGCACTTAAAATGACGTTATGAAATGTTCAAATAAATAGATGGAACTGGAAAATATCATCCTGACTGAGGTAACCCAGACACAGAACAACAATTGTTGCTGTTCTGTGTCATAGATAGATGCTAGCTTTGAAATCTTAGCTATGTAAACTTCAATTTGAAAATCCAGAAAGGTCAAGAAATTAAGAAATACCCATGCATAGGAGAGATGCTTCCTAGATGAATGGTAGAATACAATGATATGAAATGGGAAAGGAAATCATTAAACTAGGAAAGGTTAAATGGGGTGGGAAATGGGAGGAAGGGGCAGAGAAGGGAGTGTGAGGAGGAACAAGTAACACTGAAGCCCTTTAGAAAAAGCCATATTGAAACCTGCCACTAGAGAAGCATCTTATATTCATTATATAAAGAGATTAAAACCATGATCCTATGATAGGGTAACATTTGCCCTTCTAGCCATCATATGCTAACAAAAAAAGAGAAACAAACAAACAAACATACTCTTGAATTATAGGAGTGGACTAGGAACTGTTGACCAGATAATTAAATAACACTGGACATTGCCCCTGCTCTTGATTACCCATCAGAACTTGATGGTAACTACTATTGAAGAAACACACACACACACACACACACACACACACACACACACACTATATATATATATATATATATATATATATATGATATGCAGAACAAACAAGGAAAAATCAAGCTGGATCTGATGTTAGAGCCTCATATCTACTGCCTAAATTTCATAATTCTGGAAAGTTATGCATCCTACTAGAAAGAAAAAGTAATCAAGTAATCATCAACCTTACCCAGCTGTGAATTCTGTGAATTCCAACAAGTGGCCTGTCAAGATATGGACAGTGCAAGAGTGGCATAAATGATATGGGAGTAATCAACCACTTTCTAACTAGGTTTAAGGTTCACTTTATAGGATAGATCCCATACCTAACATTCATAGCAGGATTAGAAACCTGAGGCAAAACAGGTCACAGGACACAGCGAGAGCCTAATGCTTGCTTTCTAGTAAATAGTCATCTTATTAAACTGACTCCTAATGACTTATTGTTATATATGTAGATTAATGCATCTCTCAACTTCTACCAGAGAGATTTCTTGTGAAGATGTTGAATAACACATCTGGCCAATGTTCAGAGAACAAGAGACTGCAGTACACTTATCCTTGAATAGAACTTCTGCCTCCCAAGATCCAGGGATAATTGGGAAAGAGGGGGCAGAAAGATTGTCAGACCCAGAGGTGGTGGATGACCAAAGGTAAACTTTTGTCAGTGACTCATATAAACTCACAGAATTGATGATAGCATGCACAAGTCCCACACAAGATCAAACCAGATGAAAATCCCAGCATAGACATGGGAAAGTGGTTAACAAATCCCAACTCAACCTAAGGAATTTTGGCAGCCAATGGTTCCTGGAAGGGGATAGAGACAATCTATTTCAACCATGGTAGCTTAACCAGTCTTCAGTGGATGGTCCCACACTGAAGGACATTTGGGGATACAAATTAGAATCTGTAAGTTATAATATAATATCATATAAATTACTATAGATATATATATCAGTGTACATCAAATGCATTAAATTCAGTGGGAGGAATTTGGCAAGGTCTGGATAGGGAAGAAACCAAAATACCATTAAATAATATATGAAGCTGGGTATGGTGGAGCACTCCTGTAATCCCAGCACTTGGGAGGCAGAGGCAGGTGGATCTCTGTGAGTTCAAGGCCAGCCTGGTCTACATGGCTATTTACAGGATAGCCAGGGCTATAGCCAAACCCTGTATCAAAAAATATCACATAGCATATGAAAATAGGAAAATTTTACTAAAATAATTTAAAAAAGAGAAAAGAATAAACATGGCCCAAGTGCCAATCTTACCCCTCCCCCCACTTTCTGTCTTTCAATATACCTTTCTTTTTTCTTAACATACATATTTTATTGAATTTTTGTGTATTTCATATATAGGTTCTCAGTCATTTTTTGTATATTTTTATTGTTATTAGACTTTTTCCATAGGTCACACATCATTTCTCAATCAAATCTAGAATTGCTTCCCTTTCCATGCTCCCCACCCCACTCGAGTCCCCGCACTCTGCCATACATGTCCTGTATCTTTTTCTGAGACTTTCCAGAGTTTTTTTAAGTTCTTTTATTGTTGCTCTCTCCAACTTGTATTGCTACAGTATAGGATATCACTTGAATTGGAGGATTTTTTTTCTTCCTTAAAAGATATCATGTTTTCCCTAAGCTTTCTCCATACTGTTTTCCATAGTGGTTGTACAAGTTTGCATTCCCCACCAGCAGCAGATGAGTGTTCTTTCCCAACACCCTCTCCAGCAGTTAGTATCATTTGTTTTCTTGATTCTTGCCAGCCTTTTGGGAGTGAGATGATATCTTAAAGTGGTCTTAATTTGCATTTCCTTAATTTTTAGCCATGTTGAACACTTTTTAAGATGTTTCTCAGCCATCTTTATTTCCTTGCTTGTGAAGTCTCTGTTCAGCTCTTAACTCCATCTTTTGAGTGAGTCATTTGTTTTCTTACTCCTTTGTTTTTTGAGTAGTTTATATAGTCTGGAAGTTAATGTTCTGTCAGATGTATCAGTAGCGAAGGTTTCCTCCCACTCTGTGAGTTTTCTCTTCACTTCCCTGATTGTTTCTTTTGCTGTGCAGAAACTTTTGAGTTTAATAAGGTCTCACTTGTCAATTGTCAGCCTTATTTCCTGTGCAGCTGCTGTCTGATTTAGAAAATCTTTTCCTTGCCTATGTCTTGTAAGTTGCTGCCAACTTTTTCTTCTATCACCTTCAGTGTCTTGGGTTTCACACTGAGGTCTTTGATCCATTTGGAGTTGATTTGTGTACAGGGGTGAAAGAATAGGGGTTTAATTTTATTGTTCTAAAAGTGGTGATCCAGTTTTGCCAACATCATTTGCTGAATATGCTGTCTTTCCTCCATTGAGTTTTTTTGGCCCCCTTGTCAAATATGAGGTGGCTGAAATTGTATGTGCTCAAGTTTGGATCTTCATTTTTGTTCCATTGGCCTACAGGTCTGTTTTTGTGCCAGTACCAAGTTGTTTTTATGACTATAGCCCTGTAGTATAGTTTGATGTCTGGCATAGAAATACCCCCCCGTATTGCTCTTTTAACTCAAAGTTGCTTTGGCTATTTGGGGTCTTTTGTTGTTCCATATGAATTTAAGAATTTTTTTCCAAGCCTATGAAGAACGTCCTTGGAATTTTAATTGGAATTGCATTGAATCGTTATATTAGTTTGGGTAGAATGGACATTTTTACTATAATTTTTTCTAATCCATGAGCATGGGCATTCTTTCCATTTTCTGATGTCTTCTTCAATCTCCTTCTTCAGGAGTTTATAATTTTTGTTGTGGAGATCTTTGGGGTTTTGGGTTAGGTTTGTTCCTAAGTATTTTACTGTTTTTGAGTCTATTGTGATTGGGAAGGTCTCCTTGTATTCATTCTTCAGCTGCTTGATGTTGGTATAAAGAAAGGCTACTGATTTTGCTAGGTTGATTTTGGATCCCAACAATTTACTGAAACTCTTAATCATTTCTAGGAGTTTACTGGTGGAGTTTTTAGCATCATTTTGGTAAACTATCATATAGTCCACAAAAATGGATAGTTTTACTTCCTCTTTTCCAAATAGTATTCCTTTAATTCCTTTTCTTGCCTTATTGCCCTAGCCAGTGTTTCAAGCACTATAATGAAGAGGAGTGGTGACAAGGGTCAGCCTTGTTGGGTTCCTACATTTATGGGGAATCCTTCTAACTTTTCTCCATTTAGGATGATGCTGGCTGTGGGTTTCTTATATATGGCTTTGATTATGTTGGGGAATGATCCCTCCAGTCCAATTCCCTCTAGTACTTTAATCATGAAGGGATGCTGGATTTTGTCAAAAGCTGTTTTTGAACCTATTGAGATAATTGTGTGGTTTTTGTCCTTGAGTCAATTTATGTGTTTTATGATATTTACTGATTTTCATATGTTGAACCACCCCTGCATCTCTGGTATGAATCCAACTTGATCATGGTGAATGTTTTTTTTTTTGATGTGGGTCTGTATACAGTTTGGAAGTGTTTTGTTGAGAATTTTTGCATCTGAGTTCATTAATGAGATGGGTTTGTATTTTTCTTTTTTGGTTGCATCCTTGCCTGGTTTTAGTATTAGAGTGATGCTGGCTTCATAGAAGAAATTTAGGAGATTTCCCTTTGCTTGTGTCCTTCTGAACAGTTTGAGTAATAATGGTTGTAAGTCCTCTTTAAATGTTTTATAGAATTCTGCTGTGAAAGCATCTAGACCTGGGGTTTTTTTAGTTGTGAGGTCTCATTACATTTTCAATTTCTTTGTATATTATGTGTCTGTTTAAGCTGTCAATCTCTTCTTGGTTTAGCTTTGGCCATTCTCTGGATTGCAGATATTCATCCATTTCACTTAGGTTTTCAAATTTATTAGAGTATAAGTTTTTGAAGTATGCCCGTATGATTGTCTGGATCTTTTCATTGTCTGTTGTGATAGCTCCCCTTTGAATTCTATGGATTTTGAGTTGCTCTTTCCTTTGGTTAACTGGAATAGGGGGTCTGTCTATTTTGTTTATTCTCTCAAAGAACCAACTTTTGGATTTATTGATTTTTTTTTGGTATTGTTTACTTTGTTTCTATTTCATTGATTTCTGCTCCGATTTTTGTTATTTATTCCTGTCTGTTGCATTTAGGGTTTATTTGTTTTTGTCTTTCAAGTGTTTTAGCTTCTGTGTTAGCTCGTTTATCTGTGCTCTTTCTGGGTTGTTTATTGTTTGTTTGTTTTTTTAATGTAGGCACCCAGGGCTATAAACTTCCCTCTTAGGACTGCTTTTAAAGTGTCCCACAGGTTTTATTGTGTTGTACTATCATTGTCATTTACTTCCAGGAATGCTTTTATTTCTTTCTTTACTCCCTCCTTGACCCACTCATTATTCAGGTGTTTGTCGTTCAGTCTCAATGTGTTCATGTAGGTAGCAGGGCATATCCTGGTGTTGATATTGAGCTTTATTGCACTGTGGCCTGATAGAATGCATGAAATTATTTCAATTTTTTTGTATTTGTTGAGGTTTTTTTTGTGTCTAAGTATGTGGTCAATTTTGGAGAATGTTCCACGGGGTGCTGAGTAGAAATTATATTCTCTGGTGCTTAGGTGGAATATTCAGAAGATGTCTGAGAGGTCCATTTCCTGTATTGTATTGTTCAGTTCAGATGTCTCTCTGTTTATTCTTTGTCCAGTTGATCTGTCCAAAGGGCTCAGTGGGCTATTGAAGTCCCACAGGATGAGTGTGCTGGGGTTAATCTGTGCCTTGATGTCCTGTAGAGTTGTATTAATAAAGGTCAGTGCACCAGAGTTTGGTGCATATATATTCATGATTGTAAGGTCTTTATGGTTAATTTTCCCTTTGATAAGGATGTAATGGCCCTCTTTGTCTCTTCTAATTGCTTCTACTTTGAAGACTATTTTTTCTGATATTAAAATAGCAACTCCTGGTTTCTTTATGGCACCAGTTGCTTGAAATATTTTTCCATCCTTTCACTTTCAGTTTGTGCTTATCCTTGAGGGTGAAATGGGTTTCTTGTAGATAGCATATCAATGGATTCTGTTTCCTAATTCATTCTCCCAGTCTATGCCTTTTGATTGGAGAGTTTAGTCAATTAATATTTAAGGTTATAATTGAGAGATGTGTGTTGCTTCCTTTGACCTTATTATCCATTTGCATTTTTCATCTAGGTTTCTACTTCTGCATTTCTGCTTGCATTAATTTATCTTTCAAGGTTCCTAGGGGTGGTTGCTCCTCTCCTCTGTCCTTTGAATTGCTTCAAGTATTCTCTGAAGAGTTGGTTTTCTGGACATGTATTCTTTCATCTTGTTTATGTCATGGAAGATTTTTCTCTTTCCTTCAACTAGAATCGACATTTTGCTGGGTATAGTAACCTGGGTTCTCATTTGTAGTCACTTAGCACTGGGAATGCTTTGGTCCACATTCTTCTTGCTTTCATAGTTTGCTCTGAAAAGTCAGCTGTAATTCTGATAGGTTTCCCCTTATATGCAATTTGTTGTTTTTCTCTTGTGGCTTTCAGAACTTTTTCTTTGTTTTGGGCATGTAGCATTTAACTATGATAGAGCAGGGAGTTTCTTTTCTGGTCTAGTCTATTTGGTGTTCTATGTCCATCTTGTATTTGTATGTGTTTGTCTTTTTTTAGTTTGGGGAAATTTTCATCTATCATTCTGTTGATAATCTGATCAATACCATTCTCTTGGGATTCTTCTCCTTCCTCTATCCCTATGATGCAGAGGTTTGATCTTTTCATAGTGTCCCACATTTCCTGGTTATTCCACTCTTGTGTATTTTTATTTATTTATTTTATTTTTTTAATTTATTTCTGTATGTGTATGAATGTACTGTCTGCATGCAGGTTTGTGCACCCGTGTTGTGCAATGCCGTGGAGGTCAGAAGAGGGTCTCGGATTCCCCTGGAACTGGAGTTCTCCTGGAATTGGAGTTTCAGACGGTTCTCAGCCACCCTGTGGGTGCTGGGGATCGAACCTGGGTCCTCTGTAAGAGCAGTTGGCGCTCTTAACCACTAGGCCATCTCTCCAGCCCTCTTGTGTATTTTTAAATTTTTCATAGTTTTTACTTGAGCTATTTAGTTGTTCTTTGTTATATTCTAGGTCTGATATTATTTTTTTCTGCTTCTTCCATTCTGCTTCTGAGGCTTTTTCCCCTTCTTTCCTTTTGATTGGATGACTGTTCGATTTCCTTTTTCATTTCTTCCTGTGTTTTATTTACTAGTTCCCCTTTGTTTTGGAGCTTCTCAATCTTTTCTTGTAGCTCCTTGTTTCACTCCTGGTGTCCTTTTTCATTTCAGCTTTGCATCTTTTCAGTGTTTCCACTTCCTTCTGGAGTTTGTCATTTTTTCCTCCAGCTCTTTCTAGAGTCTGTCATTTTCTCCTTTTAGTTCATTCCGCAGTTTGTCCTTGTCTCCCTCTAGGTCCTGGGTTACCTCTAGGAAGATCTTCCACATGCTCCTTTGAATTTGGTGTGGATCTTGAATGCCTCTTCACCTTGTTGAAGGATTGCTTTCTTTGATTCATTCAGGTGCCTTTGTTGTATTCTCCTTATGTATGGAGTGTTGGCTTGTGTAGTTTTTAGGCTTTCAATTTTGGTTATATATTGGGAGGTATATTTCACTCTTACCTTTCTGTTCTGCAAGAACTGGACGGGTAACAACCCAGGTGACACATTCTGAGCACTGTTTTCCACTCTCTCAGGGGTAGGGGGAATTGGTTGAGTTGCTTGCTCAGCCAGTGTGTCAGTATCCTCCACCACCACTCTGACACCAGCTGCCCATGCCCTCAGCTCCCCAGCTCCCAGAAATCTCATTATACCTTTCTAATGTAAGAACATAAAAAGTAGGGGCAGGACAGATGGCTCAGCAGTTAACCATGCTTACTGCTCTTAGAGAGGATATTGGTTTAGTATTCAGTACCCACAGCAGCTTATAGCTCTCTATTACTCCAGATCCAGGGAATCTGACACCATACACTGACTTTTATGACCTTTTCCATACATGTGATCCACAGGCAGAAAAGAAGGGACACAAATGTACACAGAAATTAAAAATAAAATAAAAATAAACATAATTTAAAAGGTATATTATAGACCCTCCAATGTAGCTAAGTGTGAGAATTTGATCATGCACAAACGCATACATTTAGTAATTAATGGTATTCCCTACTGTGTAGCCGTGTTCACGTTGGAATTATTTTGTACTCTTTGTTAGAGTTATAGCAAAATAAACATAGAAAAATCATCAAACTATCTTTGTATTGTTTTTCTTATTGGGAAAACATATACATATAAATAAAGCTTCTGCATAGTGAAAGAAAAGATCAGGGAAGTGAAGAGAAAAATCCAGGGAGGAAACCTCAACAGCTGATACAGCTAACAGAGCATTAACCTCCAGAATATATAAACTGCTCAAAAAACAAAGAAGAAATCAAATGACTCACTTAAAAGGTGGAGTAAAGAGCTGAACAGAGACTTCACAAGTAAGGAAATAGAGGTGGTTGAGAAACATCTTAAAATGTGTTCAGTCTTATTTTAGTGAGATGATATCTTAGAGTGGTTTTAATTTGCATTTCCTTAATTATTAATGATGATGAGCACTTTTTAAGATGTTTCTCAGCCATCTTTACTTCCTCATTGGTTAAGTATCTGTTCATCTCTTTACTCCATCTTTTGAGTGAGCCAAGCCATTTGTTTCTTACTTCTTTGCTTTTTGAGCAGTTTATATATTATTGTGAAGATTTCCTCCTACTCTGTGGGTTTTCTCTTCTCTTTACTTGATTGTTTCTTTAGCTGTACAGAAGTTTTGAGTTTGACAAGGTCTCATTTGTAAAGTATTGACCATATTTCCTCAGCAACTGCTGTTTGATTTAGAAAAAGACACCAGGGGGCTCTACCAAGACCATCTGAAGCACAGGTAAGATCTGGGTGCTTCAGCCAGGCTGATTCTTTGATTGGATTTCATTGTCATTGTTGATCTTTGGCCCAATTGGCTGGTGTAGCTGTGGGGGAAGAGTTATCCTCCCAGCTGGTACTAAAGGCAGGTTTGTGTGAGTCTTGAGATCAGGCATCTCCCAAGACCACCTGAAGCACAGGTAAAGAGCAACCCCCAACCCCCAAACTGGGATTACCAAAGGAAGGAGTGTTCGAGTGGATTATTTAGAGAAACTTCAGAACAGAAAGGGAAGAGTGAGTTGGACTTCCAATACAAAGCCTAGAGCTTAGAGAAGTCAACACTCCATAAGAAAGGAGTAAAGGAGAAAAACAAATAAAGGAAACAAACAACGAAGTCATCTGAAGGAGGCAAGCAAAGCAAGCCTTCAACACAGTGAAGAGGCATTTGGGATTCGCAATGGAATACAGGCAAGGAGAAGCCCATATGCCAGGGACACGAAGAAGAGACAACATTGGAAAGGTGCAGGATAATCCCACACCAAGCTTTACCAACCCTGTGGAAGATTCCTACAGTGAGAACCCCCTGGGAATGGCCCAGGACACAGATATTAGAAGTACAATTGTGGACATACTTAAAGAAGTACAAGATTATAAAGAGCAAATCAAATAATTAAGAAAAGAGAATGAAGAACTCAAGAAGGACCTAGAGAGAGAGAATGACAAACTCCAGAAGGAAGTAGGAACACTGAGAAGATCCCATGCTGAAAAAGATAAGGAAACCAACCAACAAAGCAAAGAGCTACAGAAAGAGATTGAGAAGCTCCGAAAGGAAGTGGAAATACTGAAGAAATCAGAAGAGGAAATGAAAAAGGAAATCAAACACTCATTCAATCAAGAGGAAAGGAATGGAAAAAGCCTCAGAAGCAGAATGGAGGAAGCAGAACAAAGAATATCAGACCTGGAAGAAAACACAAAACAACTAAAAACATCAAGTAAAGATTATGAAAAATTTTAAAATACACAAAAATGGAACAACCAGGAACTGTGGGACACTATGAAAAGATCAAACCTCTGCATCATAGGAATAGAGGAAGGAGAATAATCACAAGAGAATGGTATTGATCAGATCTTCAACAGAAAAATAGATGAAAATGTCCCCAAACTAAAAAAAGACAAACCAACACAAATATGAGAATCACATAGAACTCCAAGCAGACAAGATCCGAAAAGAAACTCTCCACACCACATCATAGTTAAATTGCTAGACACCCAAAACAAAAACAAAATCTTTAAAGTTACAAGAGAAAAACATGTGACCTATAAGGGGAAACCTGTCAAAATTACAACTGACTTCTTAGTGCAAACTATGAAAGCAAGAAGAACCTGGAAGCAAAGCATTCCCAGTGTTAAAGGACAATAGATGCCAACCCAGGTTACTATACCCAGCAAAAATGTCAATTATAGTTGAAGGAGAGAGAAAAACCTTCCATGGCATAAACAAGATGAAAGAATACATGTCCAGAAAATCAACCCTTCAGAGAATACTTAAAGTAATTCAATGGACAGAAGAAAGGAGCATCTATCCCCAGGCACCTAGAAAGAGAAATCAATAAAAGCATAATTGCAGAAGTAGAAACCTAAACCAAAACTGCAAACGGTTAATAAGGCAAGATGAAGCAATACAAACCTATCTGCCATAACCTTAAATATTAATGGACAAAATTCTCCAATCAAAAGACATAGAATGGGAGATTAGATTAGGAAACAAAACCCATCATTATGCTGTCTACACATCTTACCTTCAATGGCAGGCACCACCTTAAAGTGAAAGGATGGAAAAAAAATACTCCAAACAAATGGTACCTAAAAAAAGCAGATGTTGCTATTTTAACATCAGACAAAATAGACCTCAAAGTAAAAGAAATCAGAAGAGACAAAGAAGCCCATTGCATTTTTATGAAAGGAACAATTCACCAAGAAGATTTCACAATTATGAATATATATGCACCAAACTCTGGTGCACCAAACTTTATAAAGACAATTCTCCAGGACCTCAAGGCACACACTAACTCCAGTACACTCATAGTAGGGGACTTCAATACCCCACTGAGCCCTTTGGACATGTCAGCAGGACAAAGAATAAACAGAGAGACATCTGAACTGAACGATATGATACACCAAATGGACCTCACAAACATCTACTGAATATTTCACCTTAATATCAGAGAACACACATTCTATCAGCACCCCACAGAACATTCTCCAAAATCGACCACATACTGGGACATACAAGAAATCTCCACAAATACAAAAAGATTGAAATAATTTCATGCATTCAATCAGACCACAGTGCAATAAAGCTCAATATCAACACCAAGGTAAGCACTAATATCTACAAGAACACATGGTCACTAAATAACACACTCTTCAATAATGAATGGGTCAAGGAAGAGATAAAGAAAGAAATAAAAGCATTCCTGGAACTGAATGACAATAATAATACAACGCAACAAAACCTATGGGATATTTTAAAGCAGTCCTAAGAGGGAAGTTTATAGCCCTGGGTGCCTATATTAGAAAAACAGAAAGAGCACAAGTGAATGATCTAACACTGTAGCTAAAATCACTTGAGAGGCAACAACAGATGAACCCTATATGCAACAGACAGGAAGAAATAACAAAAATCAGAGCAGAAATCAAAATGAAATAGAAACAAAGAAAACAATACAAAAAATCAATGAATCCAAAAGTTGCTTCTTTGAAAGAATAAACAAGATAGATCTCTAGCACAGTTAACCAAAAGAAAGAAGGAACAACTCCAAATCAATATAATCCATGATGAAAAGGGAAATATCACAACACCCAATGAAAAGATCTAGAAAATCATATGGGAATACTTCAAAAACCTATACTCTACCAAGTTTGAAAACGTAGAAGAAATGGATGAATATCTGAAATTCTGGGAATCACCAAAGCTTGGCCAAGAAGAGACCAGCAGCTTAAACAGACCCATAACATATGAAGAAATAGCGGATGTAGTAAGAAGCCTCCCAACTAAAAAAAGCCCAGGCCCAGACGGTTTCACAGCAGAATTCTATAAAACATTTCAAAAAGACCTACAACCAATATTTCTGAAAATGTTTAGAAGTATACAATCAGAGGGAATTCTCCCAAATTCATTCTATGAAGCCAACATCACTCTATTACCAAAACAAGGCAAAGATCCAACTAAAAAGGAGAATTATAGACCCATCTCCCTAATGAACACAAATGCCAAAATTCTAAACAAGATAGTGGCAAATTACATACAGACCCACATCAAGAAGATCATCCATCATGACCAAGTTGGATTCATACCAGACATGCAGGGACGGTTCAACATACAGAAATCAATAAATATCATCAAGCATATAAATGGACTGAAAGACAAAAACCACCCCATCATCTCAATTGATGCAGAAAAACCCTTTGACAAAATCCAGCATCCCTTCATGCTTAAAGTCCTTGAGGGAATTGGATTGGAGGAATCATTCCTTAATGTAATCAAAACCATATACAGGAAACACACAGCAATATCATCCTAAATGGGGAAATGACAGAAACGTTCCCTTTAAAGGTAGGAACTTGGCAGGGCTGCCCCCTGTCACTAATCCTCTTCATTATAGTGCTTGAAACACTTGCTAGGACAATAAGGCAAGAAAAAGAAATTAAAGGAGTACTAATTGGAAAAGAGGAAGTCAAACTATCCTTTTTTGCTGATGATATGATTGTTTACTTAAAGGATGCTAAAAACCTCCACCAGAAAATGCCTAGAAATGATTAACAGCTTCAGCAAAGTGGCAGGAATACAAAATTAGCCTAAAAAATCAGTAGCCTTTCTTTACACCAACAACAAACAACTGAGGAAAGAATTCAAGGAGGCCTTCCCACTCACAATATCCTCAAAAACCATAAAATACCTAGGAACAAACCTAACCAAAGACACCAAAGATCTCTACAACAAAAATTTTAAACCCTTAAAGAAAGAAATAGAAGAAAACATCAGAAGATGGAAAAACCTCCCATGCTCATGGATTAGGTAAATTAACATAGCAAAAATCTCCATTCTACCCAAACTCTTGTATAGATTTAATGCAATCCCAATTAAAATCTCCAAGAGTTTCTAAACAGGCTTGGAAAAAAAGTCCTTAATTTCACTTGGAAAAGCAAAAGGCCCCAATAGCCAAAACAGCCCTGAGTGAAAAGAACAGTACAGGGGGGAATCTCTATACCCGACTTCAAAATATACTACAGGGCTATAGTCATAACGGCCTGATACTGACACAAAAACAGACCTGTAGACCAATGGAACAAAACTGAAGATCCAAACTTGAGCACAAACAATTTCAGCCATCTCATATTTGACAAGGGGGCCAAGAAGACACAATGGAGAAAAGACAGCATCTTCACTAAGTGGTGTTGTCAAAACTGGATCACCACTTGTAGAAGAATGAAACTAAACCCCTACCTCTCGCCCTGTACAAAAGTCAACTCCAGATGGATTAAAGACATCAACGTGAAACCCAAAACTCTGAAGGCAATAGAAGAAAAATTTGGCATCAGACTACAAGACATAAACATAGGAAAAGAATTTCTAAATCAGACTGCAGCTGCGCAAGAATTAAGGTCGACAATTGACAAATGGGACATCATGAAACTCAGAAGCTTCTGTACATCAAAAGAAACAATCAAGGAAGTGAAGAGAAATCCCACAGTGTGGGAGGAAACCTTCACCACAAAAACATCAGACAAAGCATTGATTTCTAGAATATATAAACTACTCAAAATACGAAGAAGAAAGAAAACAAATGACCCACTCAATAGATGGAGCAAAGAGCTGAGCAGAGATTTCACAAGTGAGGAATTAGAGATGGCTGAGAAATATCTTAAGTACTGTTCAACATTATTAATTATTAAGGAAATGCAAATCAAAACCACTCTAGGATATCATCTTACTCTAATAAGACTGGCTAGGATCAAGAAAACAAATGATACCAGGTGCTGGAGAGGTTGTGGTGAAAGAGAAACACTCATCCACTGCTGGTGGGTATGTAAACTTGTACAGCCACTATGGAAAGCAGTGTGGAGAACCCTGGAAGACTTGGAATGAACTTGCCACCCAACCCAGCCATACCACTCCTAGGCATGTACCCTCAAGTCTCATCCCACCATAGAGATACATACATGGCCATGTTTATTTCAGCTCTTTTCACAATAGCAAGGAGCTGGAACCAACCCAAATGCCCCTCAACTGACGAGTGGATAGAGAAAATGTGATACATCTACACAATGGAGTTCTATGCAGAAGTAAAGGAAGATGACATCATGAGCTTTGCAGGTAAATGGGTGGAGCTAGAAGATATGCTGAGTGAAGTAACACAGTCCCAGTAAATCAAATGATGACTGGTATCCCACATCTGTGGATGCTAACACCAATTACCTAATATAAATAAATAAATAAATAAATAATAAATAAATAATAAATAAATTTGAGATTTTCTTCTCACTTTTTTTTTTTTCTTTGTCTTTTTAAGATGGGGTCTCCCTGTAGTCCCAGCTGTCCTGGAATTCGCTCTGTAGGCCATGCTGGCCTTGAACTCACAAAGATCCTCCTGCCTCTGCCTCCCAAGTGCTAGGATTAAAGGCATGTGCCACCACACCTGGCTTCACTTTTTTTTTTTTTTTGACAGGTTGAACTATGTATCCCTGGCTAGCCTGGAATTCCGCATGTAGACCAGGCTCCATCTCACAGAGCTCTGTCTGCCTCTGGCTCAGGATGGCTGAGATTAAAGGCAGGTACCACCAGGTCTGGCCTAAGATTTTTTTGAATATAAAATTCTTTGGGTACAAGAAAACAGAAAAAATAGCTGCATGAGCACGACTGCTTGGATTCTTTGAGGGAAACAAAATAAATTAAAATTTCTGTCTAACGAAACCACAACATTTTTATAAAAATATTGAAGATACTGTTTTGAAACATGCAAACTATAACAAGTGTAATTTCTAGATGGTTCCTTTTTCCTGTGAGCAAATTTCAGCTCTGTTGCTTAACAAAGCTCTTCTATAAAATAAACTGGTGATGAAAAAAAAAACAGAAAAACAAAAAGAAAAAGATACCAAATGATGGAGAAGGTGTGGGGAAATGGGACAACTCATCCATTGCTGGTGGGAATGTAAATTCATACAACCGCTGTGGAAAGCAGTGTGGAGACCACTTAAAGGAATACAAATTGAGCCTTCCACCTGATCCAGCCATAACACTTCTGGGTATATACCCACAAGACTCTTCCTACTGCAAAGACACATGCAATTCTATGGTTATTGCAGCTCTTTTCACAATAGCAAAGAGGTGGAACCAACCCAAATACCTCTCAACTGAGGACTGGATACAAAAATGTGGTACATCTACACAATGGAGTTCTATGCAGAGGTAAAGAAAGATGACACCATGAGATTTGCAGGTAAATGGATGGAACTTAAAGCCATTATGCTAAGTGAAGTAACAGTACTCCCCCCCCCAAAAAAAAAGAAAAGAAAAACTAATGGGGAATGGTTTCCCTCATTTGTGGATGCTAGTTCCAAATCCCCCTACTGAAAGAAAAGCTGAGCATTATCCAATGTTATCGTTATATTTCTTTCTATCTGAAAGCAACTGTAATGTTATAATGTGAATATTTTAATGAGCCCTAGAATTAACTTACCCCCTACTTTCAGGCATGATAATTAATGTACATGGGCAGAAGGCATATATTCGTAATTTAGAGTGATATAAAATTAAAAGAAAAAAATCTGAGCCAGGCGTGGTGGCGCACACCTTTAATCCTAGCACTCAGGAGGCAGAGGCAGGTGGATCTTTGTGAGTCAAGGCCAACATGGTCTACAGAGTGAGTTCCAGGACAGCTGGGGCTACAGGGAGACCCTGTTTTGAAAAAGACCAAAAAAAAAATTTGAACCCCTGAACATAATTTAAAATAAAGAAGGGATGTTTGGATGAAACTGATCAATGAATACCAAGTTAGTTATATACAGTATGATGCTTTGGTGTATGATATTACAATAGGACCAATATAGTGTGATATTGCATGCATTTCAAAAACCTCAAAAAATGAACTGTTTAATTTTGTTCAGAACTATGGTATTTTTAACCACAAAGAAAGTATACATGTTTACCTAGACAAGTTCAGCAGTTTTAAGTTTTAAACAATTTATATATGTATGAAACATCATGTGACCCTATAAATATGTACAACTTTATATTTGTATATGTCAGCCAAAATAAATTAAATTTTAAAAAGTGTTCAAATCATTAATAATTAAGGGAATGCAAATCAAAACCGCTTTAAGATATTATCTTATTCTAATAAGACTGGCTAGGATAAAGAAAACAAAAGACACCAAATGCTGGATAGGTTGTGGGGAAAGGAGAATACTCATCCACTGCTTCTGGGAATGTAAACTTGTGCAACCACTATGGAAAGCAGTGTGGAGAACCCTTAAAAGACTCAAAATGAGCCTACCACCTGACCCCACCATACCACTCCTAGGTATATACCCTCAAAACTCCTCCTACCACAGAGAGAACATGCACAGCCAGGTTTATTGCAGCTCTTTTCTTTTTTTTTTTTTTTTTTTTNGGTGGGAATTGGGAGAGTAGAGCAGAGAAGGGAGTGTGAGGAGGAACAAGTAACACTGAGCCCTTTAGAAAAAAGCCATATTGAAACCTGCCACTAGAGAAGCATCTTATATTCATTATATAAAGAGATTAAAACCATGATCCTATGATAGGGTAACATTTGCCCTTCTAGCCATCATATGCTAACAAAAAAAGAGAAACAAAAACCAAACATTACTCTTGATTCTAGAGTGGATAGGAAACTGTTGACCAGAATCATTAATTACACACGGGACAGTGGCTCCTGCTCTTGATTACCCATCAGAACTTGATGGGAACTACTATTGAAACGAAAACACACAACACACACACCACACACACACACCCAACAACCACACTTCTTATATATATATATATATATATATTATATATATGCAGAACAAAACAGGAAAAATCAAGCTGGATCTGATGTTAGAGCCTCATATCTACTGCCTAAATTTCATAATTCTGGAAAGTTTAGTGCATCCTTACTAGAAAGAACAAAAAGTAATTCAAGTATCATCAACCTGACCCAGTGTAATTCCTGTGAATTCCAACACGTGGGCTGTCAAGCTATGGCCAGTGCAAGAGTGGCATCACTGATCTGGGCGAGTTCATCAACCCCCTTTCTACCTCGGTTTCCGGTTCACTTTATAGGATCGCTCCCCTACCTACCATTCCTAGCCGGATTAGAAACCTGAGGCCTAAAACAGAGTCACAGGACACAGCGAGCGCCTAAATGGGCTTGCTTTCTAGTAAATAGCTCATCTTATTTAAACTGACTCCTAATGGACTATTGCTATATGTAGATTAATGCATCTTCTCAACTTCTACCAGAGAGATTTCTTGTGAAGATGTTGAATAACACATCTGGCCAATGTTCAGAGAACAAGAGACTGCAGATTTCTTATCCCTGAATAGGACAAGTATTTGAAACTTCTGCCTCCCAAGTCCAGGATTAATTGGGACAACGAGGGGGCAGCAAGATTGTCACAGACCCCGAGGTGGTGGATGACCAAAGGTAAACTTTTGTCAGTGACTCATATAAACTCACAACAATACTGATGATTAGCATCACAAGTCCCCCACAAGATTCAAACCAGAGATGAAAATCCCAGCATAGGGCCATGGGAAGGAAGTGGTTCACCAAATCCCAACTCAACCTAAGGAATTTTGGCAGCCAATGGTTCCTGGAAGGGGATAGAGACAATCTATTTCAACCATGTAGCTTAACAGTCTTCAGTGGATAGGTCCACACTGAAGGACATTTTTGGGGATACAAATTAAATATAGTAAGTTTACTATATATAATATATATATATATATATCTCTATTATATCTAATATCAGTGTACATCAAATCCATCTAATTCAGTGGGAGGGAATTTTGGCAAGGTCTGGATAGGGAAGAAACCAAAATACCATTCAATAATATATGAAGCTGGGGTTATGTGTTGGAGCCACTCTGTAATCCCCGCCCTTGGAGGCAGAGGGCAGGTGGATCTCTGTGATTCAAGGGCCGCCTGGTCTACATTGCTATTTACAGGATACCAGGATATTACGCCCAAACCCTTGTATCAAAAAAACAAAACAAAAATATTCACTATTAGCATATGGAAAATAAAATATTTTACTTAAAAATAATTTAAAAAAGAGGAAAAGAATAAACATGGCCCAAGTGCCAATCTTACCCCTCCCCCCACTTTCTGTCTTCAATATACTTCTTTTTTCTTAACATCATATTTTATGAATTTTTGGTGTATTTCATATATAGGTTCTCAGTCATTTTTTGTATATTTTTTATTGTTATTCGACTTTTTCCATAGGTCACACATTATTTCTCAATCAAATCTAGAATTGCTTCCATTCCATGCTCCCCACCCCACTCGAGTCCCCGCACTCTGCCATACATGCTCTGTATCTTTTTCTGAGACTTTCCAGAGTTTTTTTTTAAGTTCTTTTTATTGTTGCTATCTCCACCTTGTATGCTTACAGTTTATGGATATCAATTGAATTGGGATTTTTTTTTTTCTTCCTTTAAAAGATATCATGTTTTCCCTAAGCTTTCTCCATACTGTTTTCAATAGTGGTTGTACAAGTTCTGCATTCCCCACCAGCGAGATGAGTGTTCTTTCCCAAACACCCTCGCCAAGCAGTTTAGTATCATTTGTTTTCTTGATTCTTTGCCAGCCTTTTGTGAGTGAGATGATATCTTAGGGTGTTCTTAATTTGCATTTCCTTAATTTTAATGTTGTTGAACACTTTTAAGATGTTCTCAGCCATCTTTATTTCCTGCTTGTGAAGTCTCTGCTTTCAGCTCTTAACTCCATCTTTTGAGTGAGTCATTTGTTTTTCTTACTCTTTTTTTTTTGAGTAGTTATATAGTTGGAAGTTAATGTTCTGTCAGATGTATCAGTAGCGCAGGTTTTCCTCCCACTCTGTGAGTTTTCTTCTTTCACTTCCCTGATTGTTTCTTTTGCTGTGCAGCAACTTGAGTTTAATCAGGTCTCACTTGTCAATTGTCAGCCTTATTTCCTGTGCCAGCTTGCTGTCTGTTTAGAAAATCTTTTCCTTTGCCATGTCTTGTAAGTTGCTTGCCAACTTTTTCTTCTATCACCTTCCGTGTTTGGGGTTTCACCACTGAGGTCTTTGAGACATTTGGAGTTATTTGTGTACAGGGGTGTGAAAGAATAGGGGTTTAATTTTATTGTTTTCTTCTAAAAGTGGTTATCCAGTTTTGCCAACCTATTTGCTGAAGATGCTATATCTCTTTCCTCCGTTGAGTTTTTTTGGCCCCTTGTCAATATGAGGTGACTGACATGAACTGTGACTGACATTGTATGTGCTCAGTTTGGATCTTCATTTGTTCCATTGGGGCCACAGGTCTGTTTTTGTGCCCGTTCCAAGTTTGTTTTATCTATAGTCCTTTAGTATAGTTTGATGTTTGGTAGCGCAATACCCCCCGTATTGCTCTTTTAACTCAAAGTTGCTTTGGCTATCTATTTGGGGTACTTTTGTTGTTCCATATGAATTTACGAATTTTTTTCCAAGCCTATGAAGAACGTCCTTGGATTTTAATTGGATTGCATTGAATCATTTATATTAGTTGGGTAGAATTGACATTTTTACTAAATCTTTTACTAACTCCAATTGAGCATGGCATTTCTTTCCATTTTCTGATGCTTCTTCATCTCCTTCTTCAGGAGTTTATAATTTTTGTTGTGGAGATATTTTTGGGTTTTTGGGTTCGGTTGTTCCTAAGTCTTTTACTGTTTTTGAGTTCTTCTATTGTGATGGGAAGGTCTCCTTTGTATTCATTCTTCAGCTGCTTGATGTTGGTATAAAGAAAGGCTACTGATTTTGTAGGGTTGATTTTGGATCCCACCAAGTTACTGAAACTCTTAATCATTTCTAGGCGTTTTACTGGTGGAGTTTTTAGCATCATTTTGGTAAACTATCATATAGTCCACAAAAATGGATAGTTTTACTTCCTCTTTTCCAACTCGTTAGTATTCCTTTAGATTCCTTTTCTTGCCTTATTGCCCTAGCCAGTTTTTCAAGCACTATAATGAAGAGGAGGGTGACAAGGGTCAGCCTTGTCGGGTTCCCACATTTATGGGGAATCCTTCTATATTTTCTCCATTAAGAATGATGGCTGGCTGTGGGTTTCTTATATATGGCTTGATTATGTTGGGGAATGATCCCTCCCAGCTCCAATTCCCTCTAGTACTTTACTCATGAAGGGATGCTGGGCTTTTGTCAAAAGCTGTTTTTGAACCTATTGAGATAATTGTGTGGTTTTTGTGTTTAAGTCAATTTATGTGTTTATGATATTTATGATTTTTTCATATGTTTGAACCACCCCTGAATCTCTGGTATGCATCCAACTTGATCCAATGGTGAATTGTTTTTGTTTTGATGTGGGTCTGTATAACCGTTTGGAATTGTTTTTTGTTGAGGATTTTTGCATCTGAGTTCATTAATGAGATGGGTTTTGTATTTTTCTTTTTTGGTTGCATCCTTGCCTGGTCTTTAGTATTAGAGTGATGTGCTTCCATCGAAGCAATTTTAGGAGATTTCTGTTTGTGTCCTTCTGAACTGTTTGAGTAATATGGTTGTAAGTCCCTCTTTAACTGTTTTATAGAATTCTGCGATGTGAAAGCATCTAGACCTGGGGTTTTTTTAGTTGTGAGGTCTCATTACATTTTCAATTCTTTGTTCTATTATGTGTCTGTTTAAGCTGTCCATCACTTCTTGTTTAAGCTTTGGCCATTCTCTGTATTTGCAGATATTCATTTCACTTAGGTTTTAAAATTTATTAGAGTATAAGTTTTTGACGTATGCCCTGTATGATTGTCTGGGATCTTTTCATTGTCTGTTGTGATACTCCCCATTTCATCAAGAATTCTATGGCTTTTGAGTTCTTTTCTTTTGGTTAACTGGAATAGGGGGTCTGTCTCTTTTTTTTATTCTCCCAAAGAAGAACCCAACTTTTGGATTTATGATTTTTTTTGGTATTGTTTGACTTTGTTTCTATTTCATTTGATTTCTGCTCCGATTTTTGTTATTTATCCTGTCTTGCATTTAGGGTTTATTTGTTTTTTTTTCAAGTTGTTTTAGCTTCTGTGTTAGCTCGTTTATCTGTGCTCTTTCTGGGTTGTTTATGTTTGGTTTTGTTTTTTTAATGTAGGCACCCAGGGCTATAAACTTCCCTCTTAGGACTGCTTTTAAACGTGTACCACCAGGTTTTATTGTGTTCTGTACTCTCATTGGTCATTTATTCAGGATGCTTTTATTTCTTTCTTTTACTCCCTCCCTTGACCCATCATTATTCAGGTGTTTGTCGTTCAGTCTCAATGTGTTCATGTAGGTAGCAGGGGCATATCCTGGTGTTGATATTGAGTTTATTGCACTGTGGCCTGATAGGAATGCATGAAATTATTTCAATTTTTTTGTATTTGTTGAGGTGTTTTTTTGTGTCTAAGTATTGTGTCAATTTTGGCGAATGTTCACGGGGTGTGAGTAGAAATTATATTCTCTGGTGCTTAGGTGGTTGAATATTCAGAAGATGTCTGAGAGGTCCATTCCCTGTATTGTATTGTTCAGTTCAGATGTTCTCTGTTTATTCTTTGTTCCAGTTGATCTGTCCAAGGGCTTCAGTGGGATATTGAAGTCCCACACAATTAGTGTGCTGGGGTTAGGTTAATCTGGGCCCTTATGTCTGTAGCGTTGTATTACTAAAAGGTCGTTTCACCAGAGTTTGGGCATATATATTCATGCTCTGTAAGGTCTTTCATGGTTAATTTTCCCTTGATAAGGTGTAATGGCCCTATTTGTCTTTCTAATTGCTTTCTACTTTGAAGGACTATTTTTCTGATATTAAAATAGCAACTCCTGGTTTCTTTTGGCACATTTGCTTGAAATTTTTTCCATCCTTTCACTTTCAGTTTGTGCCTATCCTTGAGGGTGAACTGAGTGTGACAAGGGTTTCTTTTAGATAGCATCTCAATGGGTTCTGTTTTCCTAATTCATTCTCCCAGGTCTATGCCTTTTGATTGGAGAGTTTAGTCAATTAATATTTTTTAAGGTTATAATTGAGAGATTTGTGTTTCTTCCTTTTCGTTTTTTGGTTTGACCTTTTCTTCTTTTTCTTTTCCCTTTTTTATTTTTTTTTTTTTTTTTTTTTTTTTTTTCTTTTTCTTTTTTTATTATCCATTTGCATTTTTCATCTAGGTTTCTACTTCTGCATTTCTGCTTGCATTAATTTATCTTTCAAGGTTCCTAGGGGGGGTGAATTGTTCCTTCCTCTGTCCTTTGAATTGCTTCAAGTATTCTCTGAAGGAGTTGGTTTTCTGGACATGTGTATTCTTTCATCTTGTTATGTTCAATGGAAGATTTTTCTCTTCCTTCAACTAGAATCGACATTTCTGGGTATATTAACATGGGTTCTCATTTGTAGTCACTTAGCACTGGGAATGCTTTGTCCACCTTCTTCTTGCTTTCATTAGTTTGCTCTGAAAAGTCAGCTGTAATTCTGATAGTTTCCCCTTATATGCATTTGTTGTTTTTCTCTTGTGGCTTTCAAGCACTTTTTCTTTGTTTTGGTCATGTAGCATTTAACTATGATAGAGCAGGGAGTTCTTTTCTGGTCTCGTCTATTTGGTGTGTTCTATGTCCATCTTGTATTTGTATGTGTTTGTCTTTTTTTAGTTGGGGAAATTTTCATCTATCATTTGTGATTTTAATCTGGATCAATACCATTCTCTTGGGATTTCTTCTCCTTCCCTCTATCCCTATTGATGCCAGAGGTTTGTTGATCTTTTCATCGTGTCCCACATTTCCTGGTTATTCCACTCTTGTGTAATTTTTATTTATTTATTTTCTTTTTTTATTTCTTCTGTATGTGTATGAATGTACTGTCTGCATGCAGGTTTGTGCACCGTTGTTGTGCAATTCCGTGGGGAGGTCAGAAGAGGTCTCGGATTCCCCTGGAACTGGAGGTTCTCCTGGAATGGAGTTTCAGACGGTTCTCAGCCACCCTGTGGTTTGCTGGGGATCGAACCTGGCGTCCTCTGTACGAGCAGTTGGCGCTCTTAACCACTAGGCCATCTCTCCAGCCCCTCTTGTGTATTTTAAATTTTTCCAATGTTTTTACTTGAGCCTATTTAAGTTGTTTGTTCCTTTGTTATTCTATAGGTCTGATATTATTTTTTTCTGCTTCTTCCATTCTGCTTCTGAGGCTTTTTCCCCTTCTTTCCTTTTGATTGGATGACTGTTCGATTCCTTTTTCATTCTTCTGTGTTTTATTTACTAGTTCCCCTTTGTTTTGGAGCTTCTCAATCTTTTCATGTAGCTCATTGGTTTCCTCTTTGTCCTTTTCATTTCAGCATGGCATCTTTTCAGTCTTTCCACTTCCTCTGGAGTTTGTCATTTTTTTCTCCAGCTCTTTTAGAGTTCTGTCATTTTCTCCTTGTAGTTATTCCGCAGTTTGTCCTTGCTCCCTCTAGGTTCCTGGGTTACCTCTAGGAAGATCTTCCACATGCTCCTTTGAATTTGGTGTGGATCTTGCATGCCTCTTCAGTGTGTTGGAGGATTGCTTTCTTTGATTCATTCAGGTGCCTTTGCTTGTATTCTTTTTTTTTTTCCCCTTATGTAGGAGTTTTGGGCTTGTCTGGTTTTCAGGCTTTCACTTTGGTTATATATTGGAGGTATATTCACTCTTACCTTTCTGTTCTGCAAGAACTGGACGGGTAACAACCCAGGTGACACATTCTGAGCACTGTTTTCCACTCTCTCAGGGGTAGGGGGAATTGGTTGAGTTGCTTGCTCAGCCAGTGTGTCAGTATCCTCCACCACCACTCTGACACCAGCTGCCCATGCCCTCAGCTCCCCAGCTCCCCGAAATCTCATTATACCTTTCTAATGTAAGAACATAAAAAGTAGGGGCAGGACAGATGGCTCAGCAGTTAACCATTTTGCTTACTGCTCTTAGAGAGGATATTGGTTTAGTATTCAGTACCCACAGCAGCTTATAGCTCTCTATTACTCCAGATCCAGGGAATCTGACACCATACACTGACTTTTATGACCTTTTCCATACATGTGATCCACAGGCAGAAAAGAAGGGACACAAATGTACACATGAAATTAAAAATAAAATAAAAATAAACATTAATTTTAAAAAGTTTATTATGGACCCTTCCAATGTAGCTAAGTGTGAGAATTTGATCATGCACAAACGCATACATTTAGTAATTAATGGTATTCCCTACTGTGTAGCCGTGTTCACGTTGGAATTATTTTGTACTCTTGTTTCGATTATAGCAAAACAAAACCATAGAAAAATCTCAAACTATCTTTGTATTGTTTTTCTTATTGGGAAAACATATACATATAAATAAAAAAAAAAAAAAAAAAAAAAAAAAAAAAAAAAAAAGGAAGTGAAGAGAAAATCCAGGGAGTGGAAAACCTCAACAGCTGATACAGCTCACAGAGCATTACCCTCCAGAATATATAAACTGCCTCCAAAAACAAAGAAGAGAGAAATCATGACTCACTTAAAAGGTGGATGGAGTTCAAGAGCTTGAACAGAGACTTCACAGTAAGGAAATAGAGGTGGTTGAGAAACACCTTAAAAATGTGTTCCAGTCTTATTTTAGTGAGATGATATCTTAAGTGGTTTTAATTTTCCTTTCCTTAATTATTCATGATGATGAGCACTTTTTCAAGATGTTTCTCAGCCCATCTTTACTTCCCTCATTGGTTGAAGTTTCTGTTCATCTCTTTACTCCTTTCTTTTGAGTGAGCCAAGCCATTTGTTTCTTACTTCTTTGCTTTTTTGAGTACTTTATATATATTATTGGTGAAGATTTCCTCTCCCTCTGTGGGTTTTTCTCTTCTCTTTACTTTGATTGTTTTCTTTAGCTGTACAGAAGTTTTGAGTTTGACACAAGGGTCTCCTTGTAAAAAGTATTGGACAAAACCCATATTTCCTCAGCAAGCTGTTTGATTTAGAAAAAGACACCAGGGGGCTCTACCAAGGACCATCTGAAGCACAGGTAAGATCTGGGTGCTTCAGCCAGGCTGATTCTTTGATTGGATTTCATTGTCATTGTTGATCTTTGGCCCAAATTGGCTGGTGTAGCTGTGGGAAGAAGAGTTATCCTCCCAGCTGGTTACTAAAGGCAGGTTTGTGTGCGTCTTGAGATCAGAGATCTCCAAGACCACCTGACACAAAGGTAACAGAGCAACCCCCAAAAACCCCCAACACACTGGGATTACCAAAGGAAGGGGTGTTCGATTGGAATTTTTTTTTTGGAGAACTTCAGAACAGAAGGGGAAGAGTGAGTTGGACTGCCAATACAAAGCCTAGAGCTTAGAGAAGTCAAACACTTCCATCAGAAAAGGAGTAAAGGAGGAAGAAAACACAAATAAAGGAAACAAACAACGAAGTCATTTGAAGGAGGCAAGAAAAGCAAGCCTTCAACCACAGTGAAGGCATTTGGGATTCGCATGGCATTACAGGCAAAGAGAAGCCCATATGCCAGGTGACCACGATAGAAGGACAACATGTGAAAGTGCGGATTATATCCAACGCCCAAGCTTTTACCAACCTTGGAAGATTCCTACAGTGAGAACCCCCTGGGGGAATGGCCCGGAACACAGATATTAGAGTCCGAAATTGTGGACATTACTAAAGAATACAAGTTTATAAAGAGCAAATCAAATAATTAAGGAAAAGGAGAATGAAGAACTCAAGAAGACCCTGGAGAGAATGACAAACTCCAGAAGATCAGCGAGTAGTAACACTGAGAAATCCCAATTCTGAAAAAGATAGGAGGAAACAACCAACCAAAGCAAAGAGCTAAGCGAAGAGATTGAGAAGCTCCGAAAGGAGGTAGAAATACTGAGAAATCGATAGAGGAAATGAAAAAGGTAATCAAACACTCATATCACATCGAAGTAGTGTAAATGGTAAAATTTGGGTGGGAACAAGCCTCAGAAGCAGAATGGGAAGCAGAACAAAAATATCAGACTGGAAGAACAACAACCAAAAACACTAAAAAACATCAGTAACGATTATGAAAAATTGTTAAAATACACAAAAATGGAACAACCAAGGACCTGTGGGACACTATGAAAGATCAAACCTCCACATAATAGAAAGAGGAATGAGAAGAATCCCAAGAGAGACATGTGTATTGATGCAGATCTTCAACAGAAAAAGATTGAAATGTCCCGCAAACTAACAAAAAAGACCAACCAACCAACACAAAATAGGAGAATCACAACTAAGTAGACAAAGAAAAAAAAAAAAACTCTCCACACCACATCAAGTTAAAATGCTAGACACCGCCAACGAAGACCAACATCTTTAAAGTTACAGAGAGAAAACAAGTGACCTATAAGGTGAAACCCTGTCAAAATTACAACGACTTCTTGTGCAAACTTAAAGCAAGAAGAACCTGGAAGCAAGCATTCCCAGTGTTTTAAAGACAATAGATGCCAACCCAGGTTACTCTAACCCAGCAAAAATGTCCATTATAGTTGAAGGAGAGAGAAAAAAACCTTCCATGGCATATAAAGATGTAAAGATACATGTCCCAAAATCAACCTTCGAGAATCTTAAAGTATTCAATGGACAGAAGAAGACAAGGAGCATCTGATCCCAGGCATCCTGAAAGAGACATAATTAATAAGATAATGCAAGAAGTAGAAGAACCTAAACCAAAACTGCAAACGGTTAATAAGGCAAGATGAAGCAATACAAACCTATCTGTCCATTAACCTTAAATATTATGGACTAACTTCTCCAATCAAAAGACATAGAATAGGAGATAGATTAGATTAGGAAACAAAACCATCATTTATATGCTGTCTACAAGAACACTATCTTACTTCAAGGCAGGCACCACCTAAAGTGAAAGGAGGAAAAAAACACATACTCCAAACAAATTGGTACCTAAAAAAAGCAGATGTTGCTATTCTAAACATCAGAAAATCGACCTCACAATAGTAAAAGAAAATCAGGAGAGAGACAAGAGAAGCCCTATGGCATTTTATGAACGGCACCAATTCACAAGAAGATTTCACAATTATGACATATATAAGCCCAAACTCTGGTGCCCAAACTTTATAAAGACAATTCTCCAGGACCTCAAGGCACACACTCAACTCCGTATACTCATAGTAGGGGACTGTCAATCCCCCTGAAGCCCTTTGGACAGGTCACAGGACAAAGCAATAAACGATAGACCATCTGATACTGAACGATCTGATACAACCAAATGGACCCTCACAAAATCTACTGAATATTGTCCACACTTAATTACTCAGAGACACACTTTCTATCGCACTCCCACAGAACATTCTCCCAAAATCGACAACATACTGGGACAATACAAGAAATCTCCACAAATACAAAAAAGATTGAAATAATTATGCAATTCAATAGACCACAGTGCAAGTAAAGCTCCATATCAACACCAGGTCAGCAGCACAACTGATATCTACAAGAACACATGGTCACTAAATAACACCCCCACTCTCACTATTAATGAATGGCGAAGAAGATAAAAGAAAGAAACATGAAGCATTCTGGACTGAATGACAATCAATAATACAAAACCACAAAAACCTATGGGATATTTTAAATGCAGTCCTAAGAGGAGTGTTATAGCCCTGGTGCCTATAATTGAAAAAAACAGAAAGAGCACAAGTGAATGATGCTAACACTGGTAGCTAAATCACTTGAGAGGCACAAACAGATGAACCCTTATGACACAGACAGGAAGAAATACAAAAATCAGAGCAGAAATCAAAATGAACTAGAACAAAAGAAAACAATACAAAAAATCAATGAATCCCAAAAGTTTGCTTTGTTGAAAGAAGAAATAAAACAAGATAGATCTCTAGCACAGTTGACCAAAGAAGAAGGAACAATCCCATATCAATTATCATCCAGATGAATGAAAAGGAAATATCACAAACACCCAATGAAAGAACAGAAATATCATATGGGAATACTTCAAAAACAGATCTATCTACCAAGGTTTGAAAACGTAGAAGAAATGAGATGAAGTATCTAAAATTCATGGGAATACACCAAAGGCTGTAAACCAAGAAAGAAGCACCGACAGTTAAAACAGACCCTGAAATATGAAGAAATGAGGATGTAGTAAGAAGCCTGCCCAACTAAAAAAACCCAGGCGCCAGACGAGTTTCACAGCAGAATTCTATAAAACATTTTCAAAAAGATCTACAACCAATAATTACTGAAATGTTTTAGAAAGTATAACAATCAGAAGGAATTCCTCCCAATTCCATCTAATCAACATCAATGTAACAAAACAAAGGCAAAGATCAAACTAAAAAGGGCGAATTATAGACCCATCTCCCTAATGAACACAAATGCCAAAATTCTAAACAGGATACTGGCAAATTACATACAGACCCACATCAAGAAGATCATCCATCATGACCAAGTTGGATTCATACCAGACTGCAGGGGACGGTTCAACATACAGAAATCAATAAATATCATCACAGCATATAAATGGACTGAAAGACAAAAACCACCCCATCATCTCAATTGATGCAGAGAAAAACCCTTTGACAAAATCCAGACATCCCTTCATGCTTAAAGTCCTTGAGGGACTGGATTGGAGAATCATTCCCTTAATGTATCAAAAACATATACAGGAACACACAGTCATATCATCCTAAATGGGGAATGACAGAAACGTTCCCTTTAAGGTTAGGAACTTGGCAGGGCTGCCCCCTGTCCACTAACCTCTTCATTATAGTGCTTGAAACACTTGCTAGGACAATAAGGCAAGAAAAAGAAATTAAAGGAGTACTAATTGGAAAAGAGGAAGTCAAACTATCCTTTTTGCTGATGATTGATATGATGATTTACTTAAGGGATGCTAAAACCTCCACCAGAAAACATGCCTTAGAAATGATTACAGCTTCAGCAAAAAGTGGCAGGAATACAAAATTAGCCTAAAAAAATCAGTAGCCTTTCTTACACCAACAACAAACAACTGAGGAAAGAATTCAAGGAGGCCTTCCCACTCACAATATCCTCAAAACAATAAAATACTAGGAACAAACCTAACCAAAGACACCAAAGATCTCTACAACAAAAATTTTAAACCCTTAAGAAGAAATAAGGAAGAAAACATCCAGAAGATGGAAAAACCTCCCATGCTCATGGATTAGGTAAATTAACATAGCAAAAATCTCCATTCTACCCAAACTCTGTATAGATTTAATGCAATCCCAATTAAAATCTCCAAGAGTTTCTAAACAGGCTTGGAAAAAAAGTCCCTTAATTTCACTTGGAAAAGCAAAAAGGCCCCAATACCAAAACAGCCCTGAGTGAAAAGAAACAGTACAGGGGGGAATCTCTCATACCCGACTTCAAACTATACTACAGGGCTATAGTCATAACGCCTGATACTGACACAAAACAGACCTGTAGACAATGAACAATGGAACAAAACTGAAGATCCAAACTTGAGCACAAACAATTTCAGCCATCTCATATTTGACAAGGGGGCCAAGAAGACACATGAGGAAAAGAAAAGACGCATCTTCACTAAGTTGGTGTGTCAAAACTGGATCACCACTTGTAGAAGAATGAAAACTAACACCCTACCTCTCGCCCTGTACAAAAATCAACTCCAGATGGATTAAAGACATCAACGTGAAACCCAAAACTCTGAAGGCAATAGAAGAAAAATTGGCATCAGACTACAAAGACATAAACATGGAAAGAATTTCTAAATCAGACTGCAGCTGCGCAAGAATTGAAGGTCGCCAATTGACAAATGGGACATCATGAAACTCAGAAGCTTCTGTTACATCAAAAGAAACAATCAAGGAAGTTGAAGAGAAATCCCACAAGTTGGTAGGGAAAACCTTCACCACAAAAACATCAGACAAAGCATTGATTTCTAGAATATATAAACTACTCAAATACAAAACGGAATAGAAAGAAACAAATGACCCCACTCATAGATGGAGCAAAGAGCTGAGCAGAGATTTCACAAGTGAGGAATTAGAGTGGCTGAGAAATATCTTAAGTACTGTTCAACATTATTAATTATTAAGGAAATGCCAAATCAAAACCACTCTAGGATATCAATCTTACTCTAATAAGACTGGCTAGGATCAGAAAACCAATGATACCAGGTGCTGGGAGGTTGTGGTGAAAGAGAAACCCTCATCCACTGCTGGTGGGTATGTAAACTTGTACAGCCACTATGGAAAGCAGTGTGGAGAAACCCTGGAAGACTTGGAATGAACTTACAACCCCACCCAGCCATACCCTCCTAGGCATGTACCCTCAAACCACCCCACCACAGAGATACTACATGGCCATGTTTTTTTCAGCTCTTTTCACAATTAGCAAGGAGCTGGAACCACCCAAATGCCCCTCAACTGACGAGTGGATAGAGAAAAATGTGATACATCTCAACAATGAGTTCTATGCAGAAGTAAAGGAAATGACATCATGAGCTTTGCAGGTAAATGGTGGAGCTAGAAGATATTGCTGAGGAAGTAACACAGTTCCCAGTAAATCAAATGATGACTGGTATCCCACATCTGTGGAGATGCTAACACCAATTACCTAATATAAATAAATAAATAAATAAATTAATAAATAATAATAAATAAATTTGAGATTTTCTTCTCACTTTTTTTTTTTTCTTTGTCTTTTATAGATGGGTCTCCCCTTAGTCCCAGCGTCCTGGAATCGCTCTGTAGGGCCATGCTGCCTTGAACTCACAAAGATCCTCCTGCCTCTGCCCTCCCAAGTGCTAGGATTAAAGGCAATGTGCCACCACACCTGGCCTTCACTTTTTTTTTTTTTTTTGACAGGTTGAACTATGTATCCCTGGCTAGCCTGGAATCTCCGCATGTAGACCAGGCTCCATCTCAACAGCGCTCTGTCTGCCTCTGGCTCAGGATGGCTGAGATTAAAGGCAGGTACCACCAGGTCTGGCTAAGATTTTTTTGAATATAAAATTCTTTGGGTACAAGAAAACAGAAAAAATAGCTGCATGAGCACGACTGCTTGGATTCTTGAGGGAATACAAAAATAAATTAAAATTTCTTCTAACGAAAAACCACAACATTTTTATAAAAATATTGAAGATACTGTTTTGAAACATGCAAACTATAACAAGTGTAATTTCTAGATGGTTCCTTTTTCCTGTGAGCAAATTTCAGCTCTGTTGCTTAACAAAGCTCTTCTATAAAATAAACTGTGTGATGAAAAAAAAAACAGAAAACAAAAAGAAAAAAGATACCAAATGATGGGAAGGTGTGGGGAAATGGGACAACTCATCCATTGCTGGTGGGAATGTAAATCATTACAACCGCTGTGGAGCAGTGTGGAGACCACTTAAAGGAATACAAATTGAGCCTTCCACCTGATCCAGCCTAAACACTTCTTGGGTATATATCCACAAGACTCTTCCTACTGCAAAGACACATGCAATTCTATGGTTATTGCAGCTCTTTTCACAATAGCAAGAGGTGGAACCAACCCACAATACCTCTCAAACTGAGGACTGGATACAAAAATGTGGTACATCTAACACAAGGAGTTCTATGCGAGGTAAAGAAAGATGACAACCATGAGATTTGCAGGTAAATGGATGAATCTTAAAGCCATTATGCTAAGTGAAGTAACAGTACTCCCCCCCCCAAAAAAAGAAAAGAAAAACTAATGGGGAATGGATTCCCTCATTTGTGGATGCAAGTTCCAAATCCCCCTACTGAAAGAAAAGCTGAGCATTTTCCAATGTTTTATCAAGTTATATTTCTTTCTATTGAAAAGCAACTGTAATGTTATAATGTGAATATTTTAATGAGCCCTAGAATTAACTTCCCCCTATCTTTCAGGCATGATAATTAATGTACATGGGCAGCACGAGGCATATATTCGTAATTTAGAGTGATATACAATTAAAGAAAAAAATCTGAGCCAGGCGTGGTGGCGCACACCTTTAATCTAGCACTCAGGAGGCAGAGGCAGGTGGATCTTTGTTGAGTCAAGAGGCCAACATGGTCTACAGATGAGTTCCAGGACAGCTGGGGCTACAGGGGACCCTGTTTTGAAAAGACCAAACAAAAATATTGAACCCCTGAACATAATTAAAATATAAAGAAGGGTGTTTGGATGAAACTGATCAATGAATACCAAGTTGCTACTATACAGTATGATGCTTTGGTGTATGATATTACAATAGGACCAATATAGTGTGATATTGCATGCATTTCAAAAACCTCAAAAAATGAACTGTTTAATTTTGTTCAGAACTATGGTATTTTTAACCACAAAGAAAGTATACATGTTTACCTAGACAAGTTCAGCAGTTTTAAGTTTTAAAACAATTTATATATGTATGAAACATCATATGACCCTATAAATATGTACAACTTTATATTTGTATATGTCAGGCCAAAAATAAATTAAATTTTAAAAGTGTTCAAATCATTAATATTATTAAGGAATGCAAATCAAAACCGCTTTAAGATATTATCTTATTCTAATAAGACTGGCTAGGATAAAGAAAACAAAAGACACCAAATGCTGGATAGGTTGTGGGAAGGGAGAATACTCATTCCACTGCTTCTGGGAATGTAAACTTGTCAACCACTATGGAAAGCAGTGTGGAGAACCCTTAAAAGCCTCAAAATGAGCCTACCACCTGACCCCACCATACCACTCCTAGGTATCTACCCAACAACTCCTCCTACCAAATAGACAGAGAGCATGCACAGCCAGGTTTATTGCAGCTCTTTTCTTTTTTTTTTTTTTTTTTTTTTTTTTTTGGTCTTTTTTAAGACAGGGTCTCCCTCTAGCCCCAGCTGGCCTGGAACTCGCTCTGTACACCAGGCCAGCCTTGAACTCATAAAGACCCACCTGCCTCTGCCTCCCAAGTGCTAGGATTAAAGACGTGCTCCACCACGCCTGGCTATTGCAGCTCTTTTCATAATAGCAAAGAGCTGGATCCAACCCAAGTGCCCCTCAAACAAGTGGATAGGGAAAATGTGCTACATCTGCACAATGGAGTTCTATGCAGTGGTAAAGTAAGATGACATTGGGCTGGAGAGATGGCCTAGCAGTTAAGAGTGCCGATTGCTTTTGCAGAGGACCCGGGTTTGATTCCCAGCACCCACATAGTGGCTGAAAACCGTCTTTAACTCAAGTTCCAGGGGAATCCGACACCCTTTTCTGACCTCCGCGGCATTGCATGACACACGGGTGGACAGACATACAGGCAGACAGTATATTTATACACGTGTAAATAAATAAATAAATAAATAAATAAATAAATAAATAGAAAGATGACATCATGAAATTTTCAGGTAAATGGATGGAACTAGAAGATATTACATTATGTGAAGTAACAGTCCCAGAAAAACAAATGACGAATGGTATCCCTTATCTGTGGATACTAGCACCAAGTACCTAGTACCTAGTTAAAAGAGAAACTGAGAATGTTATTGTTATATTCCTCATTATCTGAAAGCAAATGTGCTCTTATAATGTGAATCACTTAACAGGCTCTAGAATTAACCTACCATTTATTTTCAGACTTTGGAATTTTGGTATATGAGTGGAGGGCATGAATGCATATTTTAGAGCAACATAAAATCAAAAAGGAAAATGTGAATCCTGAATTGTGATTTGGAAATAATATACAGATTGTTTTCAGATGATTTAATGTTAGTATAAGTGAGAAAAATATGTATGCATATGTTGAAGCAATACAAGATGGAGGGAACAGCAACAAACGAACCTGGACAAAGAACCGACTGAAACAGTGAAGTTCTCCGAAAAACAATAATCCTCTGCTTTGAAAAATCTTTGGAAAGACTCAGAAAAAGATACAAGACATGTGTGGCAGAATGCATGAACTCGGGTGGGGTGGAGGGCATGGAAAGGGAAATAAGTCTAAACTGGATTGAGAAATGATATATGAAAAAGTTTAATAACAAAAAAATGTGAAAAAAACAAAAAAAAATCTGTGAGAATTTATCTATTGTTTCTGGGTAATTGAGCACCACAAAGCTTACTGGTGTAAAGGAGGTGACATTGTTTTCCATGACCTAAGGGGTCCTTCTTCTTCAGCTGATCTCAGTATGCAACTGTTTTCATTCAGTTGGAGTGCTGCATCTTCTCTGGATGTTTTCTTTTATCTTTAAGGGAGCTCTTCCAAAATTCTTTGGTGGTAGCAATATTCTAGGGGCAAGCACTGCTATATGAACAAATCTCTAGCTTCACCTTGGTCAGGATTATTATGGCTATGACCCTAAGGGTGTGGCCACCAAGAAGCACAAGGGCTACTCCAGAGGGAAAAATAGACACTCTGAAATAAATCTGTCCTGATAAAAGTATTTGAGAGGAATATACCCAGACCATGTGCCTTGGTAGTAGGATGTCTTTCAGGTCAAAGAACTGATTTTAATTCAATCACTAAGAATGAGTTTCAAGGCACAGTGGCAAACTTTGCTCACTTTATGTGCAATGGCGAGCTTGATCACCAGAGAGAGAGGATATGAAATGGTATGTGGAATGGCCAATTTTTCTGAGTGGTGCATTGACCTATAAGAGGAAAACCATAGTTTGCCTTATTAATGCCATATTCTGGGCTGGAGAGATAGCCTAGCAGTTAAGAGCGCCGACTGCTCTTGCAGAGGACCTGGGTTTGATCCCCAGCACCCACATGGCGGCTGAGAACCGTCCGTAACTCTAATTCCAGGAAAACTCCAGTTCCAGGGGAATCCGATGCCCTCTTCTGACCTCCTCAGCATTGCATGACACGGATGCACAAACCTACATGCAGACAGTGCATTCAAATAAATAAATAACTAAATAAAATTTAAAAAATAATGCCACATTCTAATAATTATATTCCATGATGCTGACAAATATAGTACATTTATAATTATAGAAGTAGGTTCATGTTGACCTGTTACAAGAGGCACAGTCACTGGAGTTCAGTAAAATTCACACAAAAAGGCACAAAAACATCAAGTGAAAAGTCAAAGAAGGAGTATCTGAGGGAAGTGGGACTGTGTGTTTGGAAAGAAAGTATAGGCAGTTATGCAGGACAGATTAATCACAGACAGGAGAGGGTTGGCTTACACAAATGCACCATACAGAAAAATTGTTTTAAAAGAATAAAGTGAGGGAATTTTCTAGTAAATTAAAACTGAAGAACAATATTAGTCTACCTTTTAGGTAAAAGTGGCTCACTGGTTTTTATATGTTGCATTTATATTGACTAAATTACCATAAGATTTATTAACTTCCTCTTACTACCTTCCCTATGTAACAATTCTTAGCAATTCTTACAAACACATACATTTGCTTTTCTTTAAGTAGTCACCACCTCCAACCAATATAAACATTTAAAATACTCAAGAGGCACTGTGCTGGGTAGCTTAGTTCTCACCTTAACACATCTGGGAGCCCCATTTGGGGAATTGCATTCATTGGACTGGGCTGTGACCATATCTGTTGGCCATTTGATGGATTGTTAAGTGATGTGGTAGGGCCCAGGTCACTGTGGGTGGCGCAACGCCTGGGTAGGTTCGTCTTTATTGTATAAGAAAACAGTCTGAGCATAGACCAGGGGAGCAGGAGAGCAAGCAGCATTCTTCCATGGCCTGTGATTCAGCTCCTGCCTCCAGGTTTCTGCCCTGAGTTCCTGCCTTGGGCTTCTTCAGTGATGAACTGTGACCAGGGAGATGTGAGCTACATAATCCTTTTCCTCCCCAAGTTGGTATTGTTCAGAGTGTTTTGTCACAGCAATTGAAGGCAAACTAAGATAACCACCAAAGAAGAATAGCTGACACTGACCCCAGGGTATTAGGGGCTCAACCTCAGAAAGGAAAGACCCCCCCAAATTAAAGTAGTTTGTTTCACAAAATACCTGTCACAAATAATAATCAAAATCTTTTCCCTACTTCATTTCATCTGCTTGTGTGTGTGTGTGTGTGTGTGTGTATGTGTGTGTGTGTGTGTGTGTGTGTGTGTGTGTGTGTGTTTGAGACAGGGTTTCCCTGTAGTCCCAGCTGTCCTGGAACTCTCTATATAGCCCAGGCTGGCCTTGAACTCACAGAAATCTGCCTGCCTCTGCCTCCTAAGTACTATTATTAAAGGTATTTGCCACCACACCTGGCCCATCTGTTTTTTTAAACTTCCTAAAGTAAATTTTTGCTGTCACTCATGTCTTATTGAATCAGACTGGTTTTACTATGAAAATTATTTTATTTACTTAAATTTCCCCATACTTCTATGAATATTGAATCTTGAATCTTGGCATCTCCCTAGATAATATTATTATCCAGTTACAGAGATACCCAGGGCCAGAATTAAAAATAAATAAATAAGTAAAACTTAACTGCTGACTCCAGGTCCATACAATGACTGATTCTAAAGAAAATGCTTAGTTCCTACAATAAATCCCAGTACTCTGCCAACTACAATGATGAAAACTCTTGTGTATTTTTCAAAACCAGCCTGCCACACTTCCTGCCGTGCTGATTGTTCCAAATTAGAGATCTGCTGCTTCCCTGTGGGCATCCTGCTGGAACATATAGATTTTCTATTAAGCTGCTAAGGTTTTGCTCCAGTGCTGCACAGCCACCAAATTTAAAAAGATTGGAACAATCTATGCAATCCTGCAGCATTGTCAGTATTGGCGTTGTCTTACAAGGATTCCTATTATGACTTTGGGGGCCAAATATGATGGGTATGAAGCCCAAACCCCCCTTATGCAAAGCCATGGCGTAGGGTCCAGGCAAGCGGTACTGTGTTATCCAGCCAAGCTACCTGCCTCTCCATCTTTAAAGACAGGATAGATACTAGGTAACCTCAAAGATAACATGGATAACAGATAATACATGTAAAATGCTCATCATTGTACATGATATATAAGATGTGGCCATTGTTTTAAGAATAAAAGGGAAGTTGTTTATGATACATAGAAAATCATAAATCATGAACATCAATATTAAAAAAGTAGGACTTGTTAAGGCCATCAGTGGTCTTGATATCTTCTTATATGTCTAATAATGTCTTCTCTGCAATCAAAACGAAAGTAGTCTTTTTAGGAAGTTTAACAGATTTCTGACATTTTTCCACCAATGTTAACATTTTTATGCTTCTCTGGGAATATCAATACTCAAAATGTTTTGCCTAAAGCATATTTTTAATTTGCTTTTGGATAATCCAACACTATTTAAAATGTGCTTTAATCATTTTCATTCAAATAAAGTTCATTTCTTTCTGATCTTTTTGCTAAGATTTTGGATAAAAGGCCGAGAAATTCGTTCCTAAAAACACTGAGATATTGCCTAAATAGGAAATAAAGTGTAAATGTCTATACTGAATATTGGGTATTCCCATCAGGGACCCAAAGCAAAGACTGAGTATTAGTGAAATGAAAATTAAATTAAACTGTGCCTGAATGCAAATGGCACAGTCTGTCTCTACTGAGAATGGGAGCATCTTCAGCTGTTATATTCATTCATTCTTTGTCCATTTATTCTTTATTCATTCATTCACATATTCATTAGTTCAAAAGCATTCCCGGAGCACCTGAATTCTGTTAAATAATCCAAATAGTACACTGACAGTGACTGATGTGTTTCCAATCTTCATGTGTTCCCTGTCTAGTAGAGATGTCAGTAGATAGATCATTATGAGGAACTAAAAAAGAAAAGCAGCTGGAGAGATGTCCTACCAGTTAAGAGCGCCGACCACTCTTACAGCGGACCTGGGTTTGATCCCCAGCACCCACATGGCAGCCGAGAGCCATCTGAAACTCCAATTCCAGGAGAACTCCAGTTCCAGGGGAATCCGACAACCTCTTCTGACCTCCGCGGCATTGCAGGACACGGGTGCACAGACGTGCATGCAGACAGTACATTCATACACATACAGAAATAAATGAAATTTAAAAAAAGGAAAAAAAATAAGAAAAGCAGATGTAGTGCGGGCGGCATTAAAGATGCCCAAAATGGTATAAAAATCAAACTAAGAATGGGGTATTCAGAAGGGAGAGAGGAACCTGAAGGTAGATGCTTATTCTATGGAAGCCATTTTCAAAAGGAACGGTAAGTGTTACAATTGTGTGGATGCTGAAACTATTCCTATAAAACCAATGAGATTTGGGGCAGGTAGTTACTATAGGGTCGAGCAAACGTAGGATATTATGCAAGCTATTTGCAGACTGGATCTACAAGTCTTCAAACTACTGCTTAAATCCCAACCTTTATTTCTTTAGTAAAATGCAATTTTTTTAAATTTATATGTTTTAATGTTATTAAACTTTTTCCATACATGATACATCATTTCTCAATCGAATTTAGAGTCTCTTCCCACCCCACTGGAGTTCCTACACCCTGCCATACATGTCTTGCATCATTTTCTGAGTCTTTTCAGAGTTTTTTTTTTTCCAGTTCTTTTGTTGTTATAGTTCTCTATAACTTTTATTGCTTCAACATATGCATATATATATATGTAAATAATCATACATACATAAATATATACACACATACACATATCACCTGAATTGGAGGATTTTCTTTCTTTTCTTTTTTTTTGTTAAAAGATATCATATTTTCCTTAGGAAGAGTTTGAAGGTTCCTCCTTAGCAAGCCCAAACAACCATCAGTCTTGCCCTTGTGCTCCACACTGGGGTCTTTCCTTCCCATGGTCACCCAAATGAGGTCCAGTAAGCACTCATCTGCTCTTGATCTTCCTGTACTGGACTCCATGATACAGCCTGGGTAGTCCAACAATGGCAGTCTATACTCTGAAGAGGCTGAACCCAGTACCTGCTCAGTCCACAAGCTGGATATCTCAGTAGGCCCCATCTGGCATTGATGGTTTGAAGGATTGTTAGAGAGACATGAGTTTTCAGTTCATATTGGAGGGTAAAAAAGATATCTCATGTATTCTCATGAATAGCAAAGGTAGTGGCAGCCACAGAATAGATGCACTTGCCAGTAAGAATTGAAGGCAGACCAAACAACAGTGCTCTCGCTTTTTCTTTTTGTTTTTTTTACTAAGATCTCAAGTTTTACATCTGAGTACAAATTCTAATGCCTTACTGATTATTTACTTCTGGTTTTACTTCCCTTTTAGATGCTTAAGGCCATACAGTTAGCTCAGATTAAGCAAGGTTTTTGTTTTCTTTTTTAATTTTTTAATTTATTTTTGTATGTGTATGAATGTACTGTCTGCATGTAGGTTTGTGCACCGTGTCGTGCAATGCCGCGGAGGTCAGAAGAAGGTCTTGGATTCCCCTGGAACTGGAGTTCTCCTGGAATTGGAGTTACAGATGGTTCTTAGCCGGGTCCTCTGCAAGAGTAGTCCATGCTCTTAACCACTAGGCTATCTCTCCAGCCCAGGTTTTTGTTTTCTTAAGGTCAGTTGAGGATCTGGTCCTCAAGGGTCACTTGGGTTTTTTTGGGGGGGGGCGGGGGGGGGCCCTGGCTCCTTTCAGCTTGTCATTTACCAGTTCCATCCACTTAAGGACAAAATCAGGTCTTGTTAGACCAGGCTTCCCTTTTAGAAGCATGAGCAGACTTTCCTCTTTACAGACTGGACACTGGCTGAAATCCCATTAGTGGATCTCCAAGATGTCCCTGAACAGGAAGACTGGTGAGCCACATTTGCAAGACATTTCAAGAGATGCCCTCATGCATAGTCCCCTAAGACTTAGTTGACCTCTGAGGACAAGGAACAAAGTTATCTCTTAGGTCCCTTGGCCAAATTGGTATGGGCATTAAGTATGGTCATTAAGCACCCAGAAAGACTAAGTTACACCAGCCTGATGTATAGCACCTATATTAAATATGTATCTTCTGAAAAAAACTGTATATTATTCCCATATCATATTTCTTGATTCATGTTTTTTATTTTAATTTTATATTGCTCTAAAAATGCATACATACCCTCCATATATATCAAAAATCCAAAGTCTGAAAATAAATGGTAGGTTAGTTCTGGAACCTGTCTAGGGATTCACAATATAAGCACATAATTGTTTTCGGATCACAAGGAATATAACTTTTATGTTGCTCAGTTTGCCTTACAGTAGGTACTTGGTACTAGTAGCCACAGATGAGGGATACCATTCATCTTTTGTTTTTCTGGGAATGTGTTACTTCACTTAGCATAATGTCATCTAGTTTCATCCATTTACCTACAAATTTCATGATATCATCTTTCTTTACCACTACATAGAACTCCATTGTGTAGATGTACCACATTTTCTCTATCCAATCATCAGTTGAGGGGCACTCGGGATTGTTCCAGCTCTTCACTACTGTGAAGAGAGCTGCAGTAAACATGCCTGTACATGGTAGGAAGAGTCTGTTGGATATATACCCAGAAGTGGTATGGCTGGGTCAGGTGGTAGGCTCATTTTGAGTCTTTTAAACGTTCTCTACACTGCTTTCCATAGTGGTTGTACAAGTTTTCATTGCCACTAGCAGTGGATGAGTGTTTCCCTTTACACACAACCTAGCCAGCATTAGGTATCATTTGTTTCCTTGATTGTAGCCAGCCTTATTGATGTGAGATGTTATCTTAAAATGGTTTTAATTTGCATTTTGTTAATTATTAGCAATGTTGAACATTTTTTAAGATGTTTCTCAGCCATATCTACTTCCTCATTTGTGAAGTCTCTGTTTAGCTCTTTACTCCATCTTTTGAGTGAGTCAATTATTTTCTTACTTCTTTGTTTTTTGAGTAGTTTATATATACTGGAAGTTGATGTTCTCTCAGAACATTAACTTCCTGGAGAGAACATTAACTTCCAGTATATATCAGTATGTAGCAGCAATAAAGGTTTCCTCCCACTCTGTGGGTTTTCTCTTCACTTCCTTGATTGTTTCTTTTTCTGTACAGAAACTTTTGAGTTTAATAAGGTCCCACTTGTCAATTGTCAGCCTTATTTCCTGTGCAACTACTGTCTGATTTAGAAAGTCTTTTCCTATGCCTATGTCTTGTAAGTTGCTGCCAAATTTTTCTTCAATCACCTTCAGAGTTCTGCATTTCAAATTGAGGTCTTTGATCCATTTGGAGTTGATTTTTGTACAGAGCAAGAGGTAGGGGTTTAATTTTATTCTTCTACAATTAGTAATCCAGTTTTGCCAACACCATTTGCTGAAGATGCCACCTTTTTCCATTTGAGCTTTTTTGGCCCCTTTGTTGAATATGAGGTGGCTGAAATTGTATGTGCTCAAATTTGGATCTTCAGTTTTGTTCCATTGGTCTACAGGCCTGTTTTTGTGCCAGCACCAGGCTGTTTATAGGACTAAAGCCCTGTAGTATAGTTTGAAGTCTGATACAGAAATTCCCCCTCTATTGCTCTTTTAACTCAGGGTTGCTTTGGTTATTCGGGGTCTTTTTTTGTTCCATATGAATTTAAGACTTTTTTCCCAAACTTTTGATAAATGTCTTGGGGATTTTAATTGAAATTGCATTGACTCGATATGTTAATTTGGGTAGAATGGACATTTTTACTATATTAATTTTTCTAATCCATGAGCATGGGAGGTCTTTCCATCTTCTGATGTCTTCTTTAATCTCCTTCTTCGGGGGCTTATAATTTTTGTTGTAGAGATCTTTGGTGTCTTTGGTTAGGTTTGTCCCTAGGTATTTTATTGTTTTTGATGCTATTGTGATTGGGAAGGTCTCCTTGTATTCCTTCCTCAGTTGCTTGTTGTTGGTGTAAAGAAAGGCTACTGATTTTTCTAGGTTAATTTTTGACCCTGACACTTTGCTGAAACTCTTAATCATTTATAGGAGTTTTCTGATGGAGCTTTTAGCATCCCTTAGGTAAACTATCATGTTGTCTGCCAAAAGGGATAGTTCGATTTCCTCTTTTCCAATTAGTATTCCTTTAATTTCCTTTTCTTGCCTTATTGCCCTAGCTGGTGTTTCAAGCACTATATAGGAGAGGATTGGCCTTGCCAGGTTGTTACCTTTATGGGTAATCCTTCTAACTTTTCTCCATTTAGGATGATGCTGGCTGTGGGTTTCTTATATATCGCTTTAATTACAGTAAGGAATCATCCCTCCAGTCCAATTCCCTCTAGTACTTTAATCAGGAAGGATTTTGTCAAAGGCTTTTTATGCATCAATTGAGTTGATTGTTTGGGTTTTTTCCTTCAGTCCATTTATGTGTTTTATGATATTTATTGATTTTTGTATGTTGAACCATCCCTGCATCTCTGGTATGAATCCAACTTGGTCATGATGATGACCTTTTTGATGTGGCTCTGTATACATTTTGCAAGTATTTTGGTCAGAATTTTTTCATCTGAGTTCATTAATGAGATGTGTCTATAGTTCTCTTTTTTTGGTTGTATCATTGCCTAGTTTTAGTATTAGAGTGATGCTGGCTTCATAGAAGGAATTTGGGAGATTTCTCTCTGCTTATATCCTTCTGAATAGTTTGAGTAATAATGGTTGTAAGTCCTCTTTAAATGTTTTAAATAATTCTGCTGTGAAAGCATCTGTGCCTAGGATCTTTTTAGTTGGGAGGTCACTTATTACATTTTCAATTTCTTCATATATTACGAGTCTGTTTAAGCTGTCAAGCTCTTCTTGGTTTAGCTTTGGTGATTCTCCAGATTTCTCTTGGGTTGTCAAATTTAGTAAATATAGGTTTTTTAAGTATTCCTGTATGATTGTCTGGATCTTTTGTTGTCTGTTGTGATATTTCCCCTTTCATCACAAATTCTATTGATTTGGAGTTGCCCTTTATTTCTTTTGGTTAACTAGGCTAGAGGTCTGTCTATCTTGTTTATTCTTTCAAAGAACCAACTTTTGTATTCGTTGATTTTTTTTTTTATTGTTTTCTTTCTATTTCATTGACTTCTGCTCTGATTTTGGTTATTTCTTCCTTTTTGGGGTTTAGGGTTCTTTTGTTTTTGTCTCTCAAGTGTTTTTAGCTGCAGTGTAGGCTCATTTACTTGTGCTCTTCCTGTTTTACTGTTTTGTTTTGTTTTTTAATGTAGGCACACAGGGCCATAAACTTCCCTCTTAGGACTGCTTTTAAAGTTTCCCATAGGTTTTGTTGTGTTGTACTGTCATTGTCGTTTAGTTCCAGGAATGCTTTTATTTCTTTCTTTATTTCCTCCTTGACCCATTCATTGTTCAAGAATGTGTTGTTTAGTCTCCATGTCAGGAATGTGTTGTTTAGTCTCCATGTGATCGTGTAGATAGCGGAGCTTATCCTGGTGTTGATATTGAGCTTTATTGCAGTGTGATCCTATAGAATGCATTAAATTATTTCAATTTTTTGTGTTTGTTGAGGTTTTTTTCTGTGTCCCAGTATGTGGTCAGTTTTGGAGAATGTTCCATGGGGTGCTAAGTAGAAAGTGTATTCTCTGGTGCTTGGGTGGAATATTCGGAAGATGTCTATGAGATCCATTTGCTGTATTGTATTGTTCTTTTCATATGTGTCTTTCTGTTTATTCTTTGTTCAGTTGATCTGTCCAAAGCTGTCAGTGGGGTATTAAATTCCCCTACTATGAGTGTGCTGGGGTTAATCTGTGCCTTGAGGTAATATAGAGTTGTGTTTATAAAGATCATTGCACTAGAGTTTGGTGCATATATATTCATGATTGTGAAGTCTTCATGGTTAATTTTCCCTTTGATAAGGATGTAATGTAATGGCCCTCTTTGTCTCTTCTGATTACTTCTACTTTGAAGTCTATTTTTTTCTGATATTAAAATAGCAACTCTTGCTTTCTTTTTGATACCATCTGCTTGGAATATTTTTTCTATCCTTTCTCTTTAAGTTGGCACCTATCCTTCAGGGTGAGATAGGTTTCTTGTAGACAGCATATAGATGAATTCTATTTCCTAATCCATTTTCCCAGTCTCTGCCTTTTGATTGGGGAGTTTAGTCCATTAATATTTAAGGTTATAATTTGGATATGTGTATTGCACCTTATTATCCCTTTCTGGTTTTGGTCTAGGTTTCTACTTCTGTAGTTTTGCTTTTATTAATTTATCTTTCAAGGTGCCTGGGTATAGTTGCTTCTCTCCTCTGTCCTTTGAATTGCTTCAAGTATTCTCTGAAGGGTTGGTTTTCTGGACATGTATTCTTTCATCTTGTTTAGCACATGGAAGGTTTTTCTCTTTCTTTCAACTAGAATTGACATTTTTGCTGGGTATAGTAATATGGGTTGACATTTATAGTCATTTAGCACTGGGAATGCTTTGGTCCACGTTCTTCTTGCTTTCACAGTTTGCACTGTGAAGTCAGCTATAATTCTGATAGGTGTTCCCTTATATATAACTTGTTGTTTTTCTCTTGTGGCTTTCAGAATTTTGTCTTTGTTTTGGGCATCTAGCATTTTAACTATGATATGGCATGGGGAGTTTCTTTTCTGGTCTTGTCTATTTGGTGTTCTATGTGCATCTTGTATTTGTATGGGTTTGTCTTTATTTAGTTTGGGGAAATTTTCATCTATTATTATTTTGAAAATCTGATCAATACCATTCTCTTGGGATTCTTCTCCTGCCTCTATCCCTATGATGCAGAGGTTTGATCTTTACATAGTGTCCCACATTTCCTGGTTATTCCACTCTCATGTATTTTTAAATTTTTCATAGTCTTTACTTGAGCTTTTTAGTTGTTTCTGTGTTATCTTCCAGGTCTTAATTCATTTTCTGCTTCCTCCATTCTGCTTCTGAGGCTTTTTCCCATTCTTTCCTCTTGATTGGATGAGTGTTTGATTTCCTCTTTTATTTCATTCTGTGTTTTCTTTAGTATTTCCACTTCCTTTTGGAGCTTCTCAATCTTTTCTTGTAGCTCCTTGTTTTGCTGGTTTGGTTTCCTTTTACATTTCAGCATGGGATCTTTTCTGTGTTTGTTGTTTTCTCCCTTTAGCTCTTTCCAGAGTTTTTAATTTTCTCCTTTTAGTTCTTTCTGGTTTGTCAATGTCTCTGTCTAGGTCCTTTCTGAGTTTTTCATTCTCTCCCCTTAGTTCTAGGATTTCATTGACTATGTCTGTGATTGTTATTCTATGATCTGTGTCCTGGGCTACCTCTAGGGAGATCCCATTGTAGGAGTTCTCCACAGGCTCCATAGAGTTTAGTGTGGAATTATTCTGCACTTTTCCCATACTGTTCTTTTGTTGTTCTGCTTTTGGCATGTGGTTTGCCTTTTGCATGTATTCTGATGTGCTTCTCAAATGCTTTCCTTGATTCCTTCAGATGCCTTCATTGTATTCTCCTTGTTTATGTGGTGTTGACTTGTCTAGGTTTCAGGCTTTCAATTTTGGTTATATATTGGAAGGTGTAGGCCACTCTTCCCTTTCTGTTCTGCAAGAACTGGGCGGGTAACAAACCAGATGACACCCTCTGACTACTGTACTTCCTCTGCTGCCAGCCAGTTCCTCTACGTGGGTTGTAGGGCTTACTGGAAAACTCCCTCTGGAATTCTAGTTGTGTGGGGGTGGGGGCGAGTTGCTTACTTAGCCTGAGTGCCTGTACCCTGTGCCTCAGCTGGTCTGGTCAGAGCCTCTATGCAAAGAAGGCCCCAGATCCTATAAAATGCAATTTTTAAAAAGTTTCTTATTTTTATTTTACATGTATTGCCTACATGTACCTAAGTGCACCTGAGTTGTGCAATGCCTGCAGAAGTCATAAGACGGCAACAGATCCCCTGGAGCTAGAGTTAGGATGGTGGTTAGCTGCCATGTGCATGCTGAGATTAAAACTCAAGTCCTCTTGCAAGAGGAGGCAGTGCTCTTAACCACTGAGCTACTTCTATAGCCCTATAAAACATGATATTTAAGGATGGCTTAACAGTCATCTATGGTGATGATTGCTGTAAATAATCCTTTTTTGAATTTTTTTGATGGCTAGACCATGTAAATAATTTTCTTTAAAATAATAAAATCATAAAAAAAGTATGAGTTTACTGTCAATTCACTATCATAATGACTGACATAAACTATTTCTATCACTCCAGTAGTGGCACTTTTATCTAGGAGTAATCAAAAGCTATGTATTTGAGTCCTCTCAGGGGGAGGGAACTCATGGGTGGCACTGCAAGTATAGCTACATACACATGGCTGGATGTGGGCTATCCCATTTATTTGCACAGTAAACAATATACAAAAAAAGTGCAAAAAAGCACACCACACGGATGCATATCATACAGTGTCCAAATACAGAGAGAGCTTTACTCCAAAAATGGCCGTCTTATATAGCCAGTGTAACTCATACCCCAGGGCTAAATTGTAAACCTTTGTGTCACTTCCACATTGTGGAAGTGGGAGTGGAAAGAATGTAAGAGTCAGAGTTGGTGCAGGAACATAAGATCAATGTTTAATAGTCTCAAAAACAATATTGTGTCTGTATTTCTTCAGGAAAATTAACCTAACAGAGTCTATGATTCTTTATCAGAATGTCTCAACTTCCTAAAAACTAGACTTAACTAATTTACATGAAGATACATTTGCCAATAAGATAAGACAAGATTATCTAAGACAAATTCCTTGGTACATCTGCCCCTGTGAAGGGAATCAGGACAGCTCTTTTAACTTCTGCCCCAATGTACAATGCTTAGGGTAACAGTGCTCACTTTGGAAGACACTTGGAATTTGGTCTGTGTGGTTTTGCCATCCTCAAACCCACTTACTCATTTCATTTCATTTTGCAATTCTTGGAATTTATTTTTATTTTATTTTTTTTTAATTTTATTTTTTTATTAGGTTAATGATTTAATGAAACTGGTACATTTTAAAATTTGCACTTTATTGCCATAAGAATGTTAGGTTGGTACTTAGATTTTTTTTTTTTTGTATGTGTATGAATGTACAATCTGCATGTAAGTTTGTTCACCCATGTCGTGCAATGCCGGGGAGGTCAGAAGAGGGTCTCAGATTCTCCTGGAACTGGAATTTTCCTGGAATTGCAGTTACAGATGGTTCTTAGCCACCATGTGAGTGCTGAGGATCGAACCCGGGTCCTCTGAAAGAGCAGTCAGTGCTCTTAACCTCTAGGCTCTCTCCAGCCCCTCATTTTTTTTTGTATAAAAGTCTTTTCACACATACACTTTTTTTCCATTACACTTTCATGTTCTTTCTCCATACCTATTTTTTAATTAAATTTTCATTTTTTATTGATGCTTTGTGTATTTCATACATCATTTTCCAATTCAGTTCAGGCATATATCCCTTTCCATTCCCCCCACCCCACCCCAGCCCTTCCTAGATCATGCATTTTACCATAACTTTCCTGCATCTTTCTCTATTTTTTTCATTTTTTTAACAATAAGTGATAATTTATGAGTACAAGCATCCTTCATGTAAAACCAATTTGCAAGCAGTTGTGCCCAAACCCACACAGCTCATGGGTCCCACCATCCAGCAGGGGGGGCTTGTACATTCAATCAAGTTGATCAAATGAGTGTCCAGTCTATATTGTTGTAGTTTCATCGTTCACCCTAATCGCAGCCCTTACATTCTACCGTGCCCCCTCTTCCGCAGATTGTTCCCTAGGCTTAGAAAAGGGGCACAGGTGGATGAGAAGCAAAACAGTCTACTTTCTCTGGAGCTGTTTTCTTGGACTCTGGTCAATTCTGACTGTTTCCTTTCATGGACTGACAGTTTGTCCAGGCATGACCTTTCGATCCTACTAAAGAAGCACAAGCAATTAGATATATAGGGTATGTAAACAGTACTAATTGTTATGATAGGTTACTTTGGTATAGACACAGATGTTTGGACGGTATGTTAATCCATGAATTACATTTTTTTCTGTTAAATATGGCAGGGTCTTACTGTGGCTTATAACATCTCCTAACGATTAGAGGATGTAAGCTTGTGGCATCAGCCATGGGTTATTTCTCCAAGGAGAGAGCTAATAGCCAATTAGATTTGGGATATACAGGCATATGGCTGCCACTGCTGCACAGTATTTCCAGGCAGGTGAGGTGTAGCTGGTGCTGATGGAGGAGTCTTGCTTGACTCAAGGAGACCTATATTTGCTTTATTGGTTTAGTGGCCTTTGGTAACACTCTCTGGCATTCCAGAGACCATCTGTATACTTGCAAGTGTGGTCTCCATACATCTTTCCCATGTTTACATCAGGTCTTCAACAGCCAGGCCTTATCACCTCTCTTCTTACAGGTATACCAGTTTGGAGGCAAGGAGCCTTTACCTTTTGTGGGGGCTTGGATCCCCTGGCCAACATCTCCTTGGTAGAATAATCCATTGTTGATGTCAGAGCTCCTGTATTAATATATTTTGCTTAAGTGCATAGCTTAAGGAGACTTTAGCCTGCTTTGAAATAGGGTGTAAGTTTACCTTCACCAGTAATGTATATTTTCTAAGTTTCAGATTTTCTTGCAGTGTAATATGAAACAGATGACATGGCAGAGTACTTGTGAAACTTCACTCCACTATTAGTTCTCACAATCAGTTGGGCATCTTCTTCCATGTTCAAGGACCAGTTGTGCTTCTCTTTTCCCAAACTGTGTGAACATCTATATGATCCTATACTGTGCTCATTTTCTACCTGATAGTTGCTTTTGTCTTTCTGTTGTAAAAGTGTTTTGTTTTTTAATCTGAAAAGTGTTGCCAGGCATGGTGGTGCATGCCTTTAATCTCAGCACTCAGGAGGCAGAGGCAGGCGGATCTCTGTGAGTTCAATGCCAACCTGGTCTACCAAGTGAGCTCCAGGACAGCTGGGGCTGCAGGGACACCCTGTCTCAAAAAAGATAAATAAATAAATAAATAAATGAATAAATAAATAAATAAATAAGTTAATATCAGATAAAAATATATGTTGGACATATTTTATGACCTTTTCTGATCATAGAATACTTTTTATATTTAAGGCTTTACATTTTTTATGTAGTCCAATCATTAATTATTCTTTTATTGCATTTTGATTGAAAGTGTAGCTAGAAAACTTTTTCTCAGCCCCAGGTAATAGAGTGCAGTGGTGCTTTAGTTTAATACTTGAATGATTTTATAATTTACATTTAAATTTTTGATCTATTTAGAATCCATCATACTGTACACAGATGTAAGGAACAAGTTCAATTTTTGTCTCCTATTTTTCTATCTGTTACTTCAGTACTATCTGTTAAAATGTCCATATTTCCTCCAGTCATTTAGGCTAAAGTTCTTAGCACTATTAAATTTTCTTGTGGGATTAGTTCTATTTCCATATTTTCCAATTCTGTTCCATCAACCTGACAGCTTTTTCATGGTCTAATTCTGTGTGGTTTAAATGATATAATCCATATTTTAATACCTGGAATAGCCAAGAATTTCCCAATTCTAGTTCCTTTTAGTTTCTGAATTTTCATGGTTACTTTTTTCTTAAGGATTTTGTGTTGCACAGAGTGGTCCTGAAACTGCTGTGTTGCCTAGGTGACTGTGACCTCTGGATTCTTCTTCTTGGTACTAGAGTTGCAGGTGTGTACCATCATGCTTGGATCTTCCTGACTATTCTTTTTTTTTAATTTTCTTATTGAATAAACTAGATTAAACTGGTCCAAGAGAATAATAGAGTAAAAATGAGAACTGGAAATATTTGATATGTTGTTGTAGAAATTTTATATTTATAAGCTAACCTAGACAGCATCTTTTCTCCTAAGTCTCCAAATCCAACCACACTGCTCTGGTCAAAGTCTATGTTTCTAAATCTAATGAATATGAGGAGGGAATGGGGAAGGGGAGCAAGAAGACACACACAAAGGACATTCTATGCACATGTGGAAAATCACAATAAACATATATTTTGTAATTAATGTATACTAACTGAGACATTTTAAAATATTGCCAAAAATCCAATTGTTGATTCTCAGTTGTCATGTAACTCTAACTCAATGTCTTTTCTTCTTGCTGGAAACATTTTCTCTACTTTTTTCCAGGGTGACACTTTTTCCACCTTCTTCTACCAGCTACAACCTTCTTGTCCCTCTTTTCTTCTTGTTTCTCATTATCTTTCAGGTCCCTAGGAAGTCCTAGAATTTAGCATTTAATCCTAGAAATCAGTATTCAGAATTTTCATTTCTATCTAAAGTCTCATTTTTAAAGGTATCTCATCATGCATCAATGGTTGACTTGATTTCTGTTCAAATTTTTCATTTCCTGGCTTAGGCATGTCCACCAGTTTCCACTGTCTCTTATCTGTCTAGCTTCATAAAATGTTTCATAGTCTACATTCTTTCCACTTACTTGTCTAATACATGGTTCAAAATTAGCACACCCAAACTGAAATCCTGATCTTCCAATAAAAAAATTTGTCAATCTTACTTCTTTCCTTTAACAAACCTTTTCTTTCAATTGTTCAGGTCACAAATGTTGTAAATGTTGTTGCCTTTTTCACTAATGCCACCCTAGGACAAGTCACCATGATTTCTCTTGGAATAATGGCATAACTTCTCACTTGTTCTTCCTATGTTCAACATGGATTCTGGCTATATTCTCAAAGTAATTGTTATCCTGTGAGTGGACAAGTCAGATCATGCTATTTATGTCTTCAAAACTATATCATTTTTTCTTAGTAAAACAAAAGACACTGCAATGTCTCAAAGGTCGTATAATCTGACCCTTGCTATTTCTCTGAATTCACTTTCATCTGTTCTCAGTATTCTGTATCAGCCACTTAAACACTGCAATAAACTTTCTCAACATTTCTACCTTATCCATCCTTAAATCTTTTAAAAATATTTCATTTATTATTTTTATTTTTTATGTGTATGAATATATTGCTTGCATGTATGTAAGTGCATCTGTGTTGTATTGTACAGTGTCCACAGAGCTGAAAAGAGGGCATCAGATTCCTTGGAACTGGAGTTACATATGGTTGCTAATCATGACATGGGTGCTGGAAACTGAACCCAGGTCTTCTGTAACAGCAGCCAGTGTTCTTAACCACTAAGCCATTTTTTCAGCCCTCCCTCCATTCTTACATTCTTATGTCCCGTAAATTTTTCTCAAATATGAGCATATTTGGCAAACTTGACAATCATGAGATATCATATTGTATTTCTCATTTGTGAAACAGCTTCTTTAAGTTCATCTTGAAAACTCCTGGATCTGTGGCTCATTACTTCACACACCATACCCATAAATCCAGTTACGTGCATGAAGGTTAATCAGTCATGTAACTTGTACTGTCTTAAGACCCTTGGAGAGGAGAATCTGCCTCACATTATCATACATATTCTTTCTAACTGCTTCAACCAGTGAAAATTTCACCTTTGAAATTTCCTTCCAGATGTAAAAGTCATTTACTAATTAAAAAGGCTTTCTCACGTCAGTCTTTTTTGATTTCTCAAAATGTTAATAAAGGAAGGATCTGAAGAAATTGGAGCGCAGGACAATACCATTTGCAGTGATGAAAAGATTAAGAATTTGAAATATTTGCCTTGTTTTCAATAATTCTCTCTACCTGTAAGGAGTCTGGAAGAGAAACACTTCACAAATGGAGCCATATCAGATTTAGAACATCAATTTCACCTCCTTTATAATTTGTCTAAATGTCAGCTCAAAACAGGTAACATTAGATGGTTTCCATAGATTACACCAGCACAGGAAGCTGTGGGACCAAGAAAAGTGTAAGGTGGTTAGCCTTCGGATGGGAGAATATCTGAATTATTGAAATCAACATTAGCTCATTTTCCTTTAGTATAAGAAATGAAAATGGAAAATCAGAACATTAAATAACATGGAAAAAATACCAACATATCAAGTAAATGACAAGCTGAATTTCAATTACTTTAATTTTAATATTCATGCTAGGTTTGTCAAACTAAACAGAAAAATATGATTAATCCTCCCAGGAAAATGTGAATGTTCTCAAGACTTCCAACCAGGGTATACATAAAAGGTGAAGACAGGTTAATAAATTGTATCATGATGATCCTTTAAGCTGGAATGTCCCCACCAACCTCTTAAACCTATGAGTTTCCCTGAATGTGAGAGCAAATTCCAATTAGACTTGCTGTTGGTTCACAGGCCTAAAGCCAAAACATTATGTAAGTACGTGCAAAATATTTTTATACCCAAAGTATGAAAAGTACATTATCTCAACACAACAGCATTAGGGAGTCTGAGAATGACTTTGATGTGATTTGGGAAGCTTCAGAGAAGAGTGGATCCATGTAAATATGAGCTCAAACATGGTAACATGCATCGTCTGTGCCACAGGATGTACGAATATCTTTTGTGCATCATATCTATGCAAGACTGATGGTTTTGCTCACAAAGATTTAATGTGGTTAGGATCCCTGCCAAATTGTCTTTCAGTTATGAGATGATGAGATGATTTTGTTATTTCTCAGGAATTTAACAAGGTATGTTCACCAACATCATATAAAACTTTTCAATAGTTTAAGTGTGGAAGAGCACCTTCATGACTTTTCTTATAACTGTTGATTTAGTTAGTTGATCCAATGAGTTTAGTTAGACTTACTTATAGTAGATGGACATCAGTGACTATACCACTGAAAAAGAATGTCTTCCTTCAACAACTAATGATTGGTTATATATCTCAAAGAGGGGACAGGGCCTTTTAAGCCCCACTTTTCTCCCTTATGGGGTATTAAGAGGCCCAATGAATATGCAGGTCTTGTGCAGGTAACAATAGCTACTGAGAAGTCAAGAGTGCAATGACCACGCCATGCCTGAAAAACAGCATTTCAACACATACCACACCTTTCTCTGGTTCTTAAATTTATTCTAATCTTCTTTATGAAGGGTTATTTTTTGAGACTGGATCTCATACAGGACAGACTGACCTCAAACTCATCATATAGCTGAGATATGGTCTTCAATGTCCAATTCTTTTCCATCTATCACCCAAGTCCTGAGATTACACCATCATGCCGAATTAAATTTCTTAAGAGCACTGACTGCTCTTGTAGAGGACCTGGATTCAACTCCCATCACTGACATGGTGACTAACAACCATCTGAACCTCCAGTTCCAGGAAATCTGATGTCCTTTTCTTGCCCCATTGACATTGCATGCACAGGTGTACTTAAATTCATGCAGGCAAAATGTTCGTGCATGCAAAATAAAAATAAATAAGCAATTAAAATATTAAATAAAATTAATTAAAAATAAAGTATTAATTAAATTAAAATATTAAAAATTAAATTAATTTCCTGTCTTAAAACATGTTTGTTTCATCTTTGCTTTCTTATTTTGTTTTTAATATATCATTGATTTATTCTGTGTCTTCTAGAAGTGGACAGATCTTTGGTTGGATAAGAGCTAGTGAAATTCATGAAAAAAGATTAATTCTCTGACTAGTTTGGCATTTGTGTGATATAACTGTTATGTAAATATTAGGATTTAAGCTTATTCTAAGGAAAGTCTTATGCTAATAAGAAATCATATAGCTTTACTTTTTGTAGTAGCTTATATTCTTTTGATATTTAACAAATTCTTTATCTTTAAAGCATCCTTAACTTGAAAATAATAAAGAATTGGACTATATTAATGCCTCCAGAATCCTACTGTCTTATATTATAGTAAAGTAATTGGTATGTGACTTTCTGGCCAAATAATTGTTGCCAGAGGTATTCCATTATTTATACCAAAAAACAACCAAATGATATACAATTTTCAAATTGCATTTTAGATGCTTAATAAATCCCCAGTTTTCTGACAATTCCATAGTATATTTCTTCCTTTTGAAGCAATGCAGTCACTGAGGATACAGAATGGAATAACTCACTCAAGAGCAGAGGCACAGTAAATAGTAAATCAAAGATGCAAGCCCTGCTATCTGAAACTCACATATTTCTTTATAATGCTCATCTCAAGAATAAGAGTATATGATCATTAAAATATCTGCTCAAGTTACTTATGAATCATCTATAAAATGCAAGAATTTCTAAGAATTTGTCTCTGAGTAATGTCAGCAAGATGAACAGGGAGGCAAGGAGCTATTTAACAGGTGGTATGAGCATTTTTTTTAACTTCTGAGGACAGTCAATTACATGATAAAATATGTGACAGAGGCACTCTTTTCCTTTCTAATTTTTACCTTCCACGGTTTCCTGAATAACATGACTGAATTTCATGGGACATATGTTAGAACATTTTCAAAGACTGTTGTGGGCTTTTTTTTTTTTTTTTTTTTTAGTTTTAAAGGGGCACGGGGAGGGGGGTAATTTAATTAGGATGCCAGGCTGAGGAATGTGTCCACGAGGAGCAGGTTACGCAGCCTTTTATAATTAGAACAGTCAATCATAGTTTAACATGACATAAAGTTACCAATCAAGGGGATGCATGTGAAGCAAGCAAGCAATCATTCCTAGAATAACTCAGGGAAAATGGAACTTAATGGCATCTGTGTGCACTATCCCTGAGTTTTTATAATCCTTTATTTCATTCCCCTCTGTTGTGAGATTGTCAAATCCTTGAAGGAAGTTCATTAGAGCCGACCTCAGTACCTGTTTCTAAGGTGGAATGATCTCTACTATGGAGGGGTTGCATTAGCTCCTTAGCAACATGAGTTAGATAGAATTTACCCACTGGTTAATAAATCTGACAAGTGAGTTAAGGCTGCATGGGCCACAGTCAGAGCAACCAGAAGGATAAGTTTACTAGCAGATCCAGGAAGTCTTCTGCTCTCAGCTGTCCTTTACAAGGGAGTTTTGAGTTAAGGTTTAGTGTATTCTGTGGCTTCCAAATACCAACACTGTTTTTAAAAATCATCCAGTGAATCATTCTTTAAAGTTTACATGAGGCTAAGAATAAGAGGTTGTATTTTTCACTAACCCTGGGTAATTTTTTTATTTATTTACATTTTATTTTATGTGTATGAGTGTTATGCCTACATGTGTTTAAGTGTGCCCATGTCTTGCAATGCTTGCAGAAGACAGAAGAGACCATCCGGATCCCCTGGAACTAGAGTTATGGGTGGTTGTTAGTTTCCTTGTAGGTGCTAGGATTTGAATCTGGGTCCTCTGAACCCAAAGGGAAGTAAAAGGGTCCCACCACACCTACCATGTTGCAGAGAAATTCTTATCTCAAGAAGATACTTCTGTCCCTCTCACTGTATGATTTAATAAAAGTATACCTTACTCACTGAATGCAGGTCTAGCTCTGGTTCTTTTTCTTTAAACTCTTCCCTTTTCCCTCTCCAAAAATCAAACACAGCCAAAGTATAGATCTTTGTAAATATGGAGTGAGTAATGATTTTTACAAATCTTCAAAGGATCACTGTCCCTGGTTTGTGGGGAAAAGCTGAAGTGGGATTGGGAACTATTCAAGATATATATGACTATGTTCTTCTTAGAAGAGGATGGGGGGTCACTAAGGATAGGGAAAAGACAAAGAAAACAGGAAGTGGCAGAGTGCATGACAAGATTTCACAGTATCAGTTTTAATATAAAAGGAGACCTAAAGAGAATGTACATTAGTGTTGGTGCTGTTTACAAAAATGAGGAAGCCTGAGGCAGAAATGTTGGAACTGAGTTTGGCTTGGAGAAGCTTAGCCAAGGAAGAGCTTTGCATATGTTAATCTAAAGTGCATGGAAGAATGGATCTGAACTGAAATTCTAAAATTCTAAGCACAATGATCACAGTTAAAGCAGGATAACACCTCAGGTGTTAGCATTGAGAGACCTAAGACAGGGAAAGCAAATCCTTGGGGCACACAGTGCTTAGAAACCAGGGGGTGGGGGCGGGGGCGGGAAATACCTATTGCAGAAGTCAGACAGGGGTCAAGGAACAGAAATACTACAGAAGTCTGTGTTCCAGAACCAAATGACCAAGCTGGGAATTTCAAGAAGGAAGTAACAGAGTATCAGATGTTCACAAGGTGTCAAATGTAATAAAGAATGAAGATGAAACAAGGAGAGAAACTTGTGTAGTCCATTAATTAGCTTGACAAAAGATGTCTAGTAATCTGAAATGAAATCATCTTGGGGGTGAGTTCTAGAGAGAACCAGCCTGTGTCACTAGAAAATCAAGGAGTCAGAACACTTGAAATTGTCTTGATTTCTTTTTTTTTTAATTAGTTTTTTATTGATGCTTTGTGCATTTCATACATTTTTTCCAATTCAGTTCAGGCTTATTTCCCTTTCCCTCCCCCCCCACCCCCACCCCATCCCAGATCATGCATTCTGCCATAACTGTCCTGCATCTTTCTCTCAGTTTTTTTTTTTTCATTTTTAGCTATAAGTGATAATCCATGAGTACAAGCATGCTTCATGCAAAACCTATCTGCAGGCTGTTGTGCCCAAACACCTACAGCCCCACCATCCAGTGGGGGGTGACAGGTTGTTTGTTCAATCAAGTTGATCAAATGAGTGTCCAGACTACATTGCTGTAGTTTCACCATTCACCCCAATCGCAGCCCTTACATTCTACCACGCCCCCTCTTCCGCAGGTTGTTCCCTAGGCTTAGAAAAGGGGCACAGGTGGATGAGAGGTAAAACAGTCCACTCTCTCTGGAGCTGTTGACTTGGACTCTGGTCAATTCTGGCTGTTTCCTTTCATGGGCTGACAGTTTGTCCAGGAATAACCTTTCGATCCTACTAATGAAGAACAAGCAATTAGATATATAGGTATTTAAGCAGCACTAATAGTTATGGTAGGTTACTTTAGCATAGACACATGTTTGGATATGTTAATCCATGAATTACAATTTTCCCCCCTGTTAAATATGACAGGGTCTTACTGTGGCTTATAACATCTCCTAACCTGTAGAGGATGTAAGCTTGTGGCATCAGCCATGGGTTATTTCTCCAAGGGGAGAGCCAATAGCCAATTAGATTTGGGATATACAGGCACATGGCTGCCTCTGCTGCACAGTATTTCCAGGCAGGTGAGGTGTAGCTGGTGCTGACGGTGGAGTCTTGCTTGACTCAGGGAGACCCATATTTGCTTTATTGGTTTAGTGGCCTTTGGTAACACTCTCTGGCATTCCAGAGGCCATCTGTACACTTGCATGTGTGGTCTCAATACATCCCTCCCATGTTAACGTCAGGTCTTCGGCAGCAGGGTCTTATTGCCTCTCCTCCTGTAGGTATCCCAACCTAGAGTCAAGGAGCCCTTACCTTTTGTGGGGCCTTGGATCCCCTGGCCAACATCCACCTGGTAGAACAATCCATTGCTGATGTCAGAGCTCCTGTATTAATATATTTTGCCTGAGTGCATAGCCCTAGGACTTTAGTATTATATTTGGTTCTGAACAGAGAGTAATCCCTTCCACAGTTCCCATGTCTAGTAGTCAATTAAAGAAAGCAGTTTTACCGGTTTTATAAGAGATTACCTCTACAATAGTTGTCTCCAATTTACAGTTGGGGAACGACCTCATCATCGTCATATTTCTCCTTGTTCTATGGGGGGGAAGGCAAGAAAGTCTTTCATATCAGAACCTTTGTGGCACCTAGAAGGTAAGTTTCATTAGGACTCATTATAACTAGTTGTTACATGTAGGATCCACAGAGGGGTTTGATGTTTATGGCAATCTGAGGCTTTTCTTCCTTTGAATGTTCAGACGGGTCAACCTTTCCGTTGCCACTTTTTGGTACATCCTACTCAATGCAAACCTGTATCTTTTCTTTCTCAGCCATTAAGTTGGTGACGTTTTGTCCTGTTGGAACAAACAAATCTTTTCCCATAGTTAGTTTTAAGATTTGAATTGCAAGGGTTTGATGAAAAGGTTTCATGTCTTTCTGTATCCCCCCCCTTTTTTTTAGCGTATGAGTCTCCAGAAGACAGTTGTATTATACATGACTTTAGGGTGGAGTCAAGGCACAGATTTCATCAAATTCACCCATGTTGTTTTGGGCGACTATATATGATTAACTTGGGAAGCAAACTTAATTTTTACATTAAATCATCTTAAAGAGAATGCTACAAGGTGATACTGTACAACAGAGAAATTATAGAGAACATTTGTATGTGTCAATCCCAAAGTTCTTGCTCTACAGATTTTATGTAAAGCAAATGTGGGCAACAGCGAATTATATCTCCATTTAATTCAGATGCATTACCATTTTTATCAGATTCTGTAAACCAATGTTGTTTAATATACACATGTTTACTTTTACTAAGTCCTAAAACACCATGTGTCCTGTAGACAGTGTGGGAGAGGGACATGGGTGTATATTCGATTAAGGCATATTTAATTGACGTGAGCTCAGAAATTGTCTTGATTTCTTAAGGGGATGTAAAAGCTATTACATTTAAGAATCAAATTAAGATGGAAGAAACCATAACACTTTTGTATTTGGTAGCCACAGCTAGTAAAAAGAAAAAGTAGTAAGTCAGGGTTCTTGAATTGGCAAAGCCTTTGGGCAGAGGAGAGGAGAAAGGAATCTAGGATATCAGTGGAGGTAATAGCTTAGACATAGGTGTATTTGGTCTATCTTACAAATGATGTAACGCACGAGGATGAAGAAAGTATCTAGAAAAAAGCATTCATTTGCACATGGAAATGTTTCAGGGAGGGAGGGAAAGAGGCAAGTTTCCTCAAAGAAGCTGATGAATTGACTAAGCAAATGTAGTTGAACTGTAGGCACTGATGAGATTTCAGGGAAATAGAAAGGGGCTGGAATGAGAAAAGACAAATTATGATGTTGAGACTAGTTTGGGCAGATACCAGTACATAAATCCAATGTACTTGTGTGTGCTAAGTTTGTGGCAGTGCAACCCCAAAATGAAAGGAAAACACCCAGCCTAGGCACTCTGGAGTAAGTTTACATTGGGACTATCCAGGACTGGGCTCTAAGAGTGAGAAGAGCAGCCAGCACCAAAATGGGATCTGGACAGGGCTTTTAAGGAGTTTTGGGCAGGAAGACAGGTAAGGAGGAGGAAGTGATTAACAGTTTCTTGAAGGAGTGGAAAAATCCCTGTGTGCTCTGCAATTGTGTGCTGCCTCACAGGCACCAGCCTAGAATGTCCAGCCTTAAATTCCTGGTCTAGTGGAGAAACAGGCCTAATAGTGTGATGGTTAATATTGGTTATAAACTTGACATAATCTAAATTCACCCAAGAGACAACCCTCTGGGCATTCCTGTGAGTGGTTATCTGGTTAGGTAACTAAAGTGGGAATACCTATCCTAAATGCAGACACCACCATCTAAACAGCAGTCCAGATATAAAGAGGTTAAAGGAAAAAAAAAAATTTTGCTATTTATTTATTTATTTATTTATTTATTTATTTATTTATTTATTTTGGTCTTTTTGAGACAGGGTCTCCAGCTGTCCTGGAACTCACTCTGTAGACCAGGATGGCCTTGAACTCATAAAGATCCACCTGCCTCTGCCTCCTGTGTGCTAGGGTTAAAGGCGTGCGCCACCACTCCCGGCATTGCTTTTTAAAGCCTGTTTGCTTTTGCATCTTGCTGTTGAGTTCACCCACTTTGTTTTTGTTGTTGTTGTTGTTGTTGTTGTTGTTCCTGCTGCTGCTACTACTACTACTGCTGGCTGCCATTCTCTGCTGTTGTCAGAGCCCAGATTCTTTAGGCTTCTCATGTGGGCTGAAAACCAGTTGTACTCCAGAAACTCTCCAGGTGTCTGGTGCAAGACTGAGACTGCTGAGTCATTTGTCCTTGTGCTCTGGCAAGCTACTGAATCTCAGGTTCTCCAGTGTGAACACAGTCACTGTTGAACTTCCCAGACAGTATTGTGTAAGCCAATCAAGTAAATCTCCATTTACTGTATATTCTTTCTGTTTCTCTAGAGAGCCTTGATTAATGTAGTGGGTAAAATTTCTGAAAGCTATGGGGTCTTAGTGAGAATCATGCTGAAAACTGGATAAGTGACTGTATTATTTCCCCAAGTAATTTTCTGATGTGGAGGACACCTTGTACAGATACAGATCATAGAATCTTCCTTACACAAAACGTTATGTGATATTACATTTGTTACTGAGTAGAGCCAACTAGTGTTTAGAATAGGGATAATTTCATTCAAGCTATACAATGTGCACACTGCTACAAGAGAAAAATCAATCAATGGTACAACCCAAGCCAAACAATCATGTTTGCCAACAATCAGCTGCCCAACAATCTACCTTTATTGGTGTGTTAGAGGCAATGTCGTTTGAAGACCTTCAATGGCTATCTAATTGGACTTGGAACCCTCTCAATGGGAGTGAACTCATGAGAGCCACTGTAAACTCAGCCAAATGCACAGGGCTAGAAACTGAATGTCACTCTAAATTTAGCAGAAAAAATCAAATGCTTTCAAGGCAAAAATCAAATTACGGGTGTGAGGTGAATACACTTGATGCCATGTTTTCATTCAGCTAAGTCGTTTTTAAGAAATAAAAACTTGGATTTTGATTGAAAACATGAACACTCATCCAGAAAAATCATATTCTTTGCTTGAACTAGATGAAAGTGCTCATGGCTCATGTGGGTCCATTGACAGAAATCATCAAGCAGCAGAAGGTACAGTATCTTTAGGTATCATTTTATGAATAGTAAGGAAAACCTGTAAAAAAATAAATCAGTCCTGACATCTTGCCTCATCCTAGCTGGTCTACCTGAAGTTGTGTAGCGGCTCCATGGATCCCAACTGCTCCTGTGCCATAGATGGATCCTGCTGCTGCGCTGACTCCTGCAAGTGCAAAGAGTGCAAATGCACCTCCTGCAAGAAGAGCTGCTGTGCCTGCTGTCCTGTGGGCTGCGCAAAGTGCACCTAGGGCTGTGTCTGCAAAAAAGAGGCTTCCGACAAGTGTACCTGCTGTGCCTAATATGGGCTCATCCCCGAAACCACGTGTAAATAGAGCCACGTGTACAAACCTGGATTTTTTTTTACTACCCTGACACATCTCTCGACACCTCTTTCTGCGAAGCATGTAACAGATAATAAAAATCATTGATTAAGGGCTGGAGAGAGAGCCTAGCGGTTAAGAGCACCGACTGCTCTTGCAGAAGACCGGGGTTCAATCCCCAGCACCCACATGGCGGCTGAGAACCGTCTGCAACTCCAATTCCAGGAGAACTCCAGTTCCAGGGGAATCCGACGCCCTCTTCTGACCTCCGCGGCATTGCACGACACGGGTGCACAAACCTCCATGCAGACAATACATTCACACACATAAATAAATAAATAAAATAAAATAAAATAAAATAAAAAAAGAAAGCATTCTTCAAAAAAAATCATTGATTAAAAAAAATCAATCCTCCAAAAAAGTGGAGGGCTGATCATCGAATGATAATTAAGGAAAGGAAATTCTGTGGGGAGTGAAGACATAGTTGTTCATAAACTCTGCTCCCAGGGGTCAAACGCGAAACAATGTCAGAACATGACATTTCTTTATTAACTGGGTAATTATCACACTTATGGAACAGCCTTCAAATATCGAATGCCTTAAATGAGTTTGTACAGATGTTGGAACTTATTGAACTTAAGTTCAAATCCTGTGGGAGCTACTAAGATTTCAGTTATTTTACAATCCCGATTTCAGCAAAGCCAGGTGATGCCTGTGCTGCCTAACAGCACAGAAGACCAATATGATAACAGACAATGTGGCACTCAGCCTAGTGAGGGAAAATACTGGGCTCTGCTGTAGATTTATTGTATGTCCCTATTTGGTCTTGGGTTAAAGGTCACAGTGATACTACTCATCCTATCTTCTCAGGATGACAGTGGTGTGTGTGTGTGTGTGTGTGTGTGTGTGTGTGTGTGTAACTTCCTGAACCTTGTTGGTAGCTGCAGTGTTGAATGATGGGCTCTTAAGAATCTGATGACAAATTTCAACTCTGTTTAATAACTCCTTAGAACAACATCATGAAATCAATTTACATGTTGTGGGATGCAGTGGCTGTGGAGGTCAGAAGAGGGCATGGATCCCCTGGAGCAGGAAGTATAAGTGGTTCTGTGCTCCGTAATGTGGACACTAGGAACGAAACCTGGGTCCTCTCCAAGTGAAGGATCAGGTCTTACCTGCTGAGCTATCTCTTCAGCCCCTGGGGAGTTTTCTTAAGCATTCTATGCCAAATAATAAAAACCCAATTAAAATAATTTTCTTTCCCTCCCAAATATATGTTTTTCCTGTTTATATTTTTTATAAATTTAATACTTTTATTGGCATTTGTATATTTCATACATCATTTTTCAGTTCAATTTAGACATATTCCCCTTTCCTTTCCTCCACCCCACCCCAGTTCCTGCATTTTGCCGTATATGTCCTGTATCTTTCTCTCAGTCTTTTTAAAGTTTTCCTCTGCAAAGGTTTATTGTTTTGGGCAGAATTTAACTATATCAGTCCATTCGTTGACCCAGTTCTTATGTTGTTGTGTTTCCCTCCCAATTATATTGTTCCAAAATATGTCTATATAAATGTCATATATGTACCAGAATTAAGTCAACCAGGAGTAAACTATATGTTAACTCTGATATGTGTTTGGGAGTTCACATTTTTCCCTTTAATTTTATATTAATCTAAAATATGAATCTATACCTTCCTCCCATTTACATTAATTACCATGTCTAAAAGTCAGTGGTAAGTTAATTCTAGGGCTCATTAAGAGATTCACATTATAACATCACAGTTGCTTTCAGATAAAAAGAAATATAACAATAACTTTGTTCAGTTTGCCTTTCAACGGGGAATTTGGTACTAGCATCCACAAATGAGGGAAACCATTCCCCGTTTGGCTTTTTGTGACTGTGTTACTTCACTTAGCATAATGGCTTTGAGTTCCATTTATTTACCTGCAAAGTTCATGATGTCATCTTTCTTTTTTTTATATTTTTTTATTTTATTTATTTCTGTATGTGTATGAATGTACTGTCTGCATGCAAGTCTGTGCGCCCGTGTTGTGCAATGCCGCGGAGGTCAGAAGAGGGTCTCGGATTCCCCCAGAACTGGAGTTCTCCTGGAATTCGAGTTTCAGATGGTTCTTGGTTGCCACGTGGGTGCTGGGGATCGAACCCGGGTCCTCTGCAAGAGCGGTCGACGCTCTTAACCGCTAGGCCATCTCTCCAGCCCCGATGTCATCTTTCTTTACCACTGCATAGAACTCCATTGTGGACATGTACCACATTTTTGCTATCCACTCATCAGTGGAGGGGCATTTGAGTTGGTTCCAGCTCTTGGCTATTGTGAAGAGAGCTGCAATAAAACATAGATGTGCATGTATCTTTGCAGTAGGATGAGTCTTATGGGTATATACCTAGGAGTGGTATGACTTGGTCAGGTGATAGGCTCATTCAGAGTCTTTTAAGGCTTCTCCACACTGCTTTCCATAGTGTTTATACATGTTTACCTTCCCACCAGCAGTGGGTGAGTGTTCCCCTTTCCCCACAATCTCTCCAGAATTTGGTGTCTTTTGTTTTCTTGATCATAGCCTGTCTTATCAGAGTGAGATGATATCTTAGATTGGTTTTAATTTGCATTTCCTTAATTGTTATTGATGTTGAACACTTTTTAAGATGTTTTAAAATTAAACCCCTACCTCTCACCCTGTACAAAATTCAATTCCAAGTGGATCAAAGATTTCAATGTGAAACCTGAAACTCTGAAGGTGATAGAAAAAAACGTTGGTAACAATCTACAAGACATAAGAATAGGAAAAGACTTTCTAAATCAAACACCAGCTTCACAGGAAATAAGGTGACAAGTGAGACCTCATCAAACTCAAAAGCTTCCGTACAGCTAAAGAAACAATCAAGGAAGTGAAGAGAAAACCCACAGAGAAAGAGGAAATCTTCACCAGTTATACATCTGACAGAGCATTAACATCCAAATATATAAACTACTCAAAAAACAAAGAAGAAAACAAATGACTCACTCAAAAGATGGAGTAAAGAGCTGAACAGAGACTTCACCAATGAGGAAGTAAAGAAGGCTGAGAATCATCTCCCAAATATATCGTACAAGTTTTCTGTTCCTAATTGGAACAAAGCAGTCTACACAGCAAAGTATACCTAAATTATAGTGGCATTGAATTCAAAGATTATTGACATTAGTGCTGGTTTTACTTAATACCATATTGTATTTTTTTAAATTTTTTATTGTTGGGGATAAAATCCAGAGCTGTGTGTTTGCTAGATAAACACTCTACAACTGACCCATATACCCCTGTATTTTTTTCTAGCAGCATAATATTATGGCATATTAAAAATGACTACTTTCCGGGCTGGAGAGATGGCCTAGTGGTTAAGAGCACCGACTGCTCTTGCAGAGGACCTGGGTTCGATCCCCAGCACCCACATGGCGGCTGAGAACCATCTGAAGCTCCAATTCAAGGAGAACTCCAGTTCCAGGGAAATCCCACACCCTCTTCTGACCTCCGCGGCATTGCACGACATGGGCGTACAAACCTGCATGCAGACAGTACATTGATACACATACAGAAATAAAAAAAACAATAATAAAATAAAAAATAAAAATAAATAAAAAATAAATAAAAATGACTACTTTCCAAAAGAAGAGTTACTTTACTTAGCAAAAGTATTGAACATATGTAGAGTCAAGAAACTAAGTTGACAAAGTAGGTAAAAAAAAAAAACTATGGAAAGACTCAGAAAAAGATGCAGGATATGTATGGCAGAGTTCAGGGACTCAGGTGGGGTAAGGGGCATGGATACAGAAAAGTGACTCTAGATTCGATTGAGAAATGATGTATGACTTATGAAAAAATGATAACTGTGTGTGGTAATGCTTATTTTAATTAGGTACACTTATATTTTTGACAAAGTACATAGTCTTCAAAGTCTTATGGAATGCAGAATTAATGATATAGTCCTACATGTTGATTTCAAAAATTTAGTGTTCAAATTTTAAACAAAGAATTTCAATTCAAGAATATAATACTTCTTCGTTACATTATATATACATGTGACACTATGCAATGAATGCATAGTCACATTTTAACCTGTAAAGGACCACATTAAAGTACTTTGCCTGTTTCAGTATGCTTTGTGATTTGGATCTAAACTACTTAGGCCCTTGCGTGAAAGGTGTTATCCTTGGTCTGCACTGCTTGAAAGAGGTGGGAACAATAAGGAAGTACAGTGGGGGGTCTTCCTGTGGTTGAAAGGTGACTGAGATGCAAGTAAGTCTTTCTTTTAACTTCCTGCCACTACTGTGAACATCACATGTGTTCCCACAATGATGTGCTGCATTACCATAGACTCAATATTGTGGGATCAGTAGTCATGGTCTTGAAATTCCCAAAACTGTGAGAAATGAAAAACCTTTCTTCCTTATAAGATGATTACCCCAGCTTCCCTTTCTCTTTGGCTTCCATGCAGTGATGCATAGTAACCTGCGATTGTGAGATGAAATAAGCCTTTTTCCCCATGATGCTGTGTCAGAACATTGCAAGAAGGTCAAATATTAGACATGGCTACTATGGAGACTGCTATCCCTACAATAAAATAAACAATTCTCTTATTTTTTTGGTCTTTTCTTTTTTGAGCCAGGGTCTCGCTTTAGTCCCAGCTGGCCTGGAGCTCACTATGTAGACCAGGCTGGCTTTGAATTCACAGAGATCTGCCTGCCTCTGCCTCTGGAGTGCTAGGATTAAAGGCATGCAACACCACGTCCAGCAGAATTCTCTTCTTGAATGGTCAGATTTATATGATCATATAAAATACAGATGAAGTGTGTTGAGGTTACTGATATCATTTTCCTACTAAAAGAGTCCTCATATTGAAACAGGAAGCCTCCTCTCTTCCTCCAAGTCTCCTTAGTTCTTATTAGCATTCCACTGGCTCTTCCAAAGAAACCTTTCAGTAACAGGTCAGAGACACCCTTCCCACTTCTCCATGTCTGCCCTAAAGGACAGGCATTCTTTTATGGTCTTATTTAGCTCACACACTTCAGTTTCCATGTGAGGGTGAGTGTAACTTTCCTGCCCACTCTTTCCTGATTCTGAAGGAGACTGGTGGGCTATTTTCTCAAGAGTTAGTGAGCTTGCTGACTCCAGCTCCATCTCCCCACCTCCCCAGCAAGTGCTGTTGTCTTCTCAGAGCACTACCACAGCTAGCACAGGCCAGTGTTAATGTTCTCAAAGGTGCAGCACCCTGTGAGGAAAGCCTATATATAATATGAATATGCAATGAGGATGTCCTATCTTGGAAAGAATAATCCTGAATTCTGTTCTGTGGAGTATTTGAGAAATTACAGAACCTGCTCACATTATAAGTACCAAGTCATTAACTATGAATGAGCCTGAGGCAACCAGAATGGGATAAACTGCTCCTGTGAAGAACCTGGTGATTCTAAACTTTCTTCTAACTGGGCATGTGTAGTATCCGATTTTTCCTGGTAACTTATTATGTATGCATGCATATTTAAATATATATGCATTGAGGCATGTGTTACATAAGGTGCTATTTTTGAAAATGATGGTCTACATCAATTATGGTAGCCCCATAAGATTATAATGTAGTTGAAAATTCCTATCCCCGAATAATTTATTGTGTGTTTTCTATGCCTATACTTATTTAGATACACAAACACTTACTATTGTAGTACAATTGCCTATGGAAATCAGTGTATTAGCATGCTGTATGGGTTTATTACCTAGGAGTGATAGGTTATACTACGTAGGTTTATACTAGTACATTCTGTGATCATCACAAAAGAATGAAATTGTGGGGCTGGAGAGATGGCTCAGTGGTTAAGAGCACCCTACTGCTCTTGCAGAGGACCCAGGTTCGATTCCCAGCACCCACATGGTGGCTAAGAACTGTCTTTAACTCAAGTTCCAAGGGAATCCAACCCCCTCTCCTGACCTCCGAGGCATTGACACAGGTGCACCAACCTACATGCAGACAGTACACTCATACACATAAAAAATAATAAATTAAAAAAAATGAAATTGCTTTAGTAGATCCTTAAGTCATACATGATTATATAGGCAAACATGTGACCTGTTAGCCGGGCGTGGTGGCCCACACCTTTAATCCTAGCACTTGGGAGGCAGAGGCAGGCAGATCTTTGTGAGATCAAGGCCAGCCTGGTTTACAGAGTGAGTTCCAGGACAGTTGGGGCTACAGGGAGACCCTGTCTCAAAAAGACCAAAAAAAAACAAAAAAAAAACAAGAACAACAAGGACCGGGGCCAGGCGGCAAAATTCCAAAGTAAGCGTGTGCGTGCCGGCGTGGGCGTGGCTGGGCGGGCGTCAAGCAGGGAAGAAAAAGGGGGGCACGTGGGGGGTGCG